>QVOB01015681.1:0-61242 GCA_014839585.1 Pseudomyrmex concolor
AGAGAGAGAGAGAGAGAGAGAGAAAATATATAGCCGAAACTGAAAATTAATTATCAAATAATTCGATGATATATTGCATTTATTAAGTTACATATAATTTAAATTTTATATAATACGTACTGTGATGGTAAAGAGAGAGAGAAAGTATTTTTATCACTAAAATTTTATAAACAATGATTTACTCAAAATGATTTATTCTTTCATGTATTTGGTACGTAGTACCAAACTGTGAAGATAATTGTTTTATCGGATTTTTTTGTTTTTAATACCGACAGATGCAACGAACACAGCATTTCGCTCAGTAACGACACACATTTATAGCTCACGATAATCACTTTGATATTTGTATAGTCGAAACATTCTGTGTAATGCGCGCGCGGCCGCGGGATATTTCCGGCACCCTGTTCTGTACGACCATTATTATTTTGTTTGATTAGCTTAATTTGTGGCTGAGAATGCACCACGGTCCAGACGCGATAACGTTCGGACTCTGTGGGGTCATGGCTCCAGCTTTTGCAGTGATGCAAACGCGCAATGGACCGCACGTGATCAGCGCGGCTGCAATTGCACGCAGTTACATTTACACGCAAACAGTGCGCACTAAAACAAAGAAGCGGCGTGCATACTGAAAATTACTAATATCCCTCGCGAATTTTCGACTATTGTGCGATGTATCACTCTGATAAGAATCAAATTAGAGCGGTCTATACATTCTGCTGTGTGTAATTATGTAACACACGGAGCGATTGATAAGTAAAACGACGCATATGTAAATAGCGACGAGTATAACATAAATAGTATAACACTGCTGTTGAAAAGTCATTTATCTTTCGAAATAACAAATACCAAACGCTGGCTCATTATCGCATGCATTAGCGCGACAAACAGGTTTTTATTTCCATTCATTTTTTTTTCACCTTAGAAAGTTTTTAGACAGGAAAAAACGTTTCACGATGTTACCGGGAAAAATTTCACGAGTTGCTTAGAGGTACACGTGTGGAGATAGTCGCGACTGATATAGCGTAGCATTGGTATTACAAACAAATTGCTATTACACTCGTTTATTGTCGTGCGAAGAGTCTAGATAGAATGCGCGCGCGATGTGTCTCGTTTGCTCGGTGATTTGAGAGAATTGTTTCACCCAATGTAAAAACTCATTTCATGAGTGTCTTGGCCATAAGCGTCTTCTAATTCCGTTCAGATTAGCAACGCGACGTCTCTAGCTGTGTTACTCCGTCGTTTACTTTGTCCGACAATTACAGCCGCACTAAAAGCTACTACGTTTTTATCGAATGCAATTGCCTTTTTATCGCACCTGTTTACTCCGTCGCGGAATGGGCTGTGTTTGTTCTCTATTATCAGCTACTTTTGTAAAGTGATAATACAACATTTCACGTAATTACGAATACATTTAGAAATAGAAATTGTACACAATTATTCTCTTTATATATTTGCTTATTTCTTTACGCTATCTATTCTGTTACAATTGCCAATAATTAGATAAACTATTATTACATATAATATATGTGTATTATTACATATAATATATGTGTCACTTAATGTTAAATATTTTTATCTTAACGTCCAAAAATTAAATTCAAGTTTCCAAGTCAAATTAGAAACTTCAACTGTTCTTCTTACGTAACTTCAGCAAAGCACCTTTCGAAAACGCAATTTGTTGCAAATGGATTGGTGTAAATATTGGGAAATTATATGTCAAGCGAAAGACTTAGTGAGTTTACTTATACGCTAGCCGGGGGTGCCGCCCTTGCGTTTAAGACGACTTAATACCTATCAGGGGGTCCTCGCCTGCTGCACCGATATGTGCTACAATGCTGAAACATGCGTACATACGCGCGGAGAAGAGTATATTGCTTGCTCGTGAGATAAACATGAGTAAAATACGACACATCGGGATCATCATTTACCGGTAACAAAGTAATTCAACAAAATAAGTTGCTGTAATGTGGGAAGAAAATGCTATTTTTCGCTGAAGACAGATCCTGCCGTTGTTGAACAAATGAGCGCGCACGACGTAGATAATGGCAGAACTCCGGTAGAAGGATGGTATCTAAAGCATCGAGAAACGTAATCTCGGTCTTAGTATAGAGAAACATTACGCGACCTTTTCTCCTAATTGGCTCCTTGGGATTTTCCAAATTGCCCCGCGTCCTTGTTACTCACTACGGTTGTGTATCTTTTTGTACGACGTGAGTGGAAAGTAAAGTAAGTATCGTATTTTTTTAATACTCTACTTTTTATATGTTTTTAAGGTTTATTACGACGGAAAAAGAGAGAGATAACAAAATGTATAATATAAAAATTTAAATGAAAATTATACAAAAGTGTGTTGTGTTTCCTGATTGAAAAACAAACTCGCTATATAAAAAGCGATGGGTCTTTTTTTAAAGATGACATTAGATATTGTGGATTATTCTGAGCGACGAAAACACTTCGAGCTGTCCAAAAGTCTAAGCTTCGTAGGAGCTTTTTACGATGAGATTACTCGAAATTCTCTTGAAAATTTCGTTTGGATCTCAACAGCGCGTTGTCGCAGGTTCGAATAAACAACCGATCGATGCGACGCGCTTTCTGCAGCTTTGGACAACCCGCCTCTCGGCTATCTTCACTTTTTCCACAACCGGTCCCTTTCACAAAAGCCGCAAGTGAAGCGACCGTTTATACCACGCGATCAGCGTTTCGCTATTTTGCCAAAATACCACAACGCGTCAAAAAAAAGCCTGCACGGTAAAGCGACATTTATTTTGTTAAGACCGATAAGGAATTTGTGAAAGTTTCGCTTAGTGTTATGAGGGTTGACGAAAACAAATTTTACACAATGCTCTCGACAAAACCTTATGTCTTTCCTTTTTTTTTTTTTTGTAAAAATAATTTACAAAATAAGAAAGTGTAGGTATGTTTTGTACTCTCTCTATTATGCCTGTATGTTGTACAAAGATGTACCAACGGTCTTTTATAAACACGGCGATTAAAATTTCGAAACAATATTCCTCCTAAAATAAAAATACATTCAACTGTGATAATAAGATATAATTTAAATTTTGTAACAAGAATATTCTTTAATTATGTAAACAATTAGCTAAACTAACATTATGTGTGCGTAATAACGAATATATATGTAACATATGTAATATAATTTTATTTATAATTCAAATTTTCTGTACGGAAATCGTAACGTAAATAGAAAAGCAATACGTTTGTAAAACATGTGTCGCTTTTATTGGCAAGATAAACTTTTGTTTTTCTCAGTTCTTTCATTTTTTGCATAAATAAAATTTGGAAACTTCGTAATTATGGAATTCAACAGAGACTGCCAGATACCACATCGCTTTTTAAGATTCACTGGATATTTTCACGAGACTGTGCCGCGAAGTTTTCGCTAATTAAATTTTTCGAACAGCCCAAACAATAATTTGCATTTATTCGCTCATTGCTATTCAACACAACGTCTGTGTACAATGTCTCTTCTTTCATTGAATACATTTTTTTTTGTTTTTTTATTACGAAGAAATTTAAGAAATTCAACTGCGTACGTGTGTAGTATCTCGCGCACAGTATATCGCTTATCGTAATTTCAATTTTACAATATCATTTATAAATGACGATTTTCGACACTGCAAAGTTTTTAACTTAATTTTCTTCGCCGCACAAACTTTCTACATAAAATATGATAGTCAAAAAACATACAATAAATAATTCTATATAACGAAAATCATATTTTAACGTGAGACACATAATACATTTTAAATTTGAAGCTTTTAAATTTATTGCTTTTACATACACGTACACACACACACATACATACATACACACGCACACACAATGAAAGACAACTATTATTAATTATTAAGGCCATAAAATTGTGTAATAATAAAAATATAAAACGGATGGAACTTTCACAGGAAAATACTCCGTATAAAATTTTCCAGCGTTTTTTCTTCTTACGTCTTTGACGTAGCGTACTTAATTACCATGCCGACGAAGAACAGAAGCTTTAATCAGTTGCGGAAATGCAGCGTACGGAAATATTAAAATAATCGTCAAACAATTTTCTCTCTCTGACAATCCGGTCGGACAACGCTCGTTTCATCGACATGGGGAAAAAAGAAAACATTTTTGCTTCTGGTTTGCGCCCGAAGCTTGTTTCCCTCTCTCACACTTGTCAGGAAAAGAGACCGGAAAAAATTTCCCGCTTTTTGCATCCGTCTCGGGCTTCGTATCGCACTCTCTAGCGCGCGCGCGCACGCATGGCTGTTATTTTTCATTATGTCAAGGAGTTTCCACTTGCCGTGGCGCAACGGGTTTCGTTTGAGAAAATACATCTTTTTTTTTCCCGACCAGCGAAATTGATCGTGCACACTCTGGCATGTTCCATAAAATTCCACCAAAAACTGTCGCGCCCGGTGAACTGCATGCGAGCGCGATAAGTCATAGCGCGTAAAAAGTCAATTTAACGCTACACGTAAGAAAATCAGTAATGTAGCGAAATGTTACAGACCGATTTCTTTGACTAATTTAGCATCGATTTTTTTCAAATGTCAACGTACACAGTTAGCAGATTAAACAAAGTAAGCATTTACGTTAAGAACGGAAGGATAAAATCGTATTTAAAATCATACTACGTAAATCGCGAAATAGAAATAATTTTATAAACTCGCGAAGGCTCTATTTGCATTTATGCAAGTGTGTAACAAAAAACTTCAACAACGCGATTTCGTTACATAAACGCTTTTTTATGCGCAAGCGAGAACAATGGCGAGTTGAGAGTGAAGCGTCTTTTTTCCGGTGGACTTTTCGAAAGCCGTTGCAGAGCGAAAGGAATTTAATAAAGCGACTCGTAATCACGTCTAAGCAAATAAATCCCCGTGATAAAGAAGCGGTAAAAATCGCTGCTTTGGATATGCTCGTTTAGATAAATAAGTGCAGGAACACAATAAAGGCTGCGCGCTTGCTCGCAATTTCATTAATTCAACTCAACACCTTCTCTTTCCTTCTTTCTCTCTCTTTTTCTTTTTCTCTTTTTCGCGCGCATCTTTCATCCCGAAAATTTACAAATTAAGAAATCGTCTTGTCTTCTTCTTTCCTCTATTTTCCTAGTCTCACGATAATTCCATTCTGGTTTTACGTTATCCGTTTTATTCGCTCTCCGATTGGCCGTGCGGCGTTAAAATTTATAGACGGCGGTGATGAAGTTAGAGAAATTTCCCGGGGTACACGCCCTCACGTTTCTCTCTCTCTTTCTCTCGTAATGAACAGAGAAAGGTGAGGAACGGGGAGAGATCATCTCGGACACGGACTTACATCCCTAATTCTCGCGATACCGCCGAGCTTGAAACATTGAAATATTCTGTGTAATTATAATTCGTTGTAGGTAGAATCTGTATCCAACGTGACGCTTGTTCATACATGTTATGAATACTAATGAAAGATGAATTATGAAGAATTCGTTTACGACGCGCGTATGCTGATCAAATTAGAATGGTGAATTAAATTAGCTTGCAAAAGTATAATAGTGGTTGCTCTTGTGTGTGTATTATTTTTCTGTGTAAATTTGAGGTCTCCACATAGTCTAGTGATAACAAAACCGTCTTTGTGTTGTAAACTTTGTTTTGGCATTCTGGATATTTTTTTTAAACGCATGACTGCCACACACACACACATTCTCTCTCTCTCTCTCTCAGAAAGAAAGTTTTTTGTCAAATGTGTAAGTTTACAAAGATAGAAACTTTACATGCAAGTCTTTTATTGACACGATCATTCTATTTAGAAATTTGACATTTTCTTGTTCCGTTATTACTAAACTTCTAAAATTGGAAAATGTTTTGAGACGGTCTTAAAGAAGCCGCGATCGATGGTAGATTTGAGTACATTACTTGGTGAGAAGAAGGAAAAGATATTTCCGTGCTGGGGTTGATAGCTAGAGAAGCATGAACAACGGGCGAGCAAATGCACTCGAATATTTAAGAGCCGTGCAGAATGCAGCCTCCTCTTTCCCTCCTAAATATATACATAGCTTCCGTCGCCTTTCTCCCTCCGTTTCTCAATTTTGCTTTCCTCCATTTATTCTACGCGCAGATTAGCATTAATTGCGGCGAACTACCACGAACGAGGAAAAGAACATGCGAAGTAGGCGACCGTTTCAGTCCGCATCTTCCAAGACTTGTCGTGTGTTTTCGTTAAAATGCATTTGTGCTTTACTCGAGGCGACGATAACTTAAAACTTTTGCGAACATTCAGAAGAAGTTGCGTCTAATTTTCAAGTGCATTTTATTCAAACAACTTTTGGATTTGCATTCCATTGCACATTTAAAGTTGCCGCTTACAAAGTTGCATGATTTTCTCTTCTCGATCCGATTCTCACCGGGACAGATCCGCCTGATACATGTTGTAATAATGTTTTATTCGCGACAAGTAACGAAATAGCGCAATTTTGTACGCGTAACTATTATTGTTTAAATAATAAAAAAACTTTCTTATATAATTATGATAGTTTCACAGTTCAACGATATTACGAAATAGGCAGTCGCTTTTAGCGTCCAATTTCAATGAAAAACAGGAAGTGTAATTTCAACGGATTAAACGAGGAGTATCTGAGTTTGCACAGACGATCCTTTGTTAGGCGTTTATAGCGACAAAGTTTCTCGCAATTATACTGAATAATCGGTGTCACCGCCAACTTAAATATACGAAAGCCATTCGCGCGACGATATGACCAGGTAAAACTCGAGATTTAGTATATCCTTTTTCCCCGCCATAAAAGAAATTACAAGATTGCCACTGAACACACTCATTAAAGAATTCAATTTTGCGAATGGAAATGTGTCAGAGAAACGTACTCGAAAATATATATTAATCCTCTTTCTTGAGAAAACTTCTTTGCGTAGAAAACTTATGAGAAAATATGAGAGAAATAAATTATACGTTTTATCTTACAATTACATTTATCTGAGATTTTTTATTTAACTGATACATTTGAAGAAAACGATAAACCGGAAACATAAACACGGAATTAAAAGATTTACCGTTCGACTTCAATTTGTATTGCGAGACTTTTTTTCGTTATGTCGAAACGAGGACGTGCTGAAAATAGATTGCTCAGAGAAAATACATCGTTGCTACAGATGATTTTTCAACGCGACGCCAAACGAGCTTGAATAAAAAGTATTTATCTAAATAAAAGCGTTTTAATTTAACGTGTGAGCGACTCAGTCTGTATTCTGTCAGCCATTGAAATTCCCCGCAATTACATGGAATTATTGTTGAGATTTTCTTCCGCACACATTTGAGTTCAGGTTAATATCTGTCGGAATTTTTTTCGCACCACGTGAAATTTACATACACAAGCCACGATCTCTAATGCCTGTCACGAACAATTACGGGGCTTTACGCTCCCTTATCATTTTGATTGCTCTTATCTTCTGCTCTCAATCCCTGAAATTCAATTTAATGTATACAAATATTAAACGTGCAAAGTGTGTAACGCAATAAAGGAGAGACCGGCGAGAATTCTCTTCTTTTTTTGCTTCCACGTATTGGGATTTCCGATACTATCTATTCTCAGTCAAGAAACAGCGGAGCGTAGGATAGAGGAAACTTCTGGCGTTGCTCAACACTCAGAACAAAGGGTTAAGAATATCGAGATAAATAAAAAAGATAAATAAAAAGTGCGCTTCTTATTTTACACAGAAGCGAAACTGGAATAGCGCACTATCGGATTTCGCGCGACAAAGGAAACGGAGGAAGTTGTAAAGCGTTATGGTAGTGTACGAAGAGACGAGCAGAATTCTTTTCTTGAAAAATTCTGCGCGCTGCGAAAGATTCAAAGTATACACGGCTCTTATAACGAATCCGCGTAGAAACGTGCCATTTACCTGACGATATAATTAATTTCGTCGTTCGTGTTTTTTTTTCCGAGCGTTGAGTGTTGAGTTAATCGACGCGAGCGCGCGGTTAAGAGGAATTGAATTTACACGGCCCGGGAAACACTATTCCGTTTTCATTGAAATATTCTCTTTAATTGAAACGCACGCAGCTGCCTTGAGTCGTTGTAACGCCCATTTCTCATTGACACCGCGTTTTATTAAAAAAGTGTACTGTCTCGCATCAATTTTGCCATCGCGAAACTTCATGTACGACATCTCGAAATTTCATTTCCGTGAATTTTGTTCCTTTGAAAGAAACATTTATATAATACGAAACAGTTTTCCGCAATATGAGAACGATTATAAAGTATTTTCCGGGATCAGTGAGATTTTTCTGTGAATAGCGCAAGTACTTTTCTTTCATTACATGTCGCGTCATTTAAAAAGATTAGCAAACCCGTTAATCTCTTTCCCGGCGCACATTTCTCAAAATTGCGGACTCGGCATTTTATTTTCGCGTAACTTGAGATCCAGTTAGTAATGAAGAACATGTTCGTTCGAATCTTTTTCTCGTCTTTACCAATAACGGACGAAGAACGTTTTAGCGAACTATTAATCAAACTTATATTCTCTTTCTTCTTGATAAGAGAAAATGGCGGAAGGATTTTCTGAAATTACGAAGTGAAATTGGGGCGATTCTTGTTGAAAGGAAGAACGATGGCGTGGGTGCCGAAAAACGTGTTCGCAATGATCGGTGAAGATCGCAGCTGACTTACATGCGAGCGAAACGTTCGCCTCGTACGTTATTGAAATTCCCCGCAATTACGCGAAACATACGGTCGAGAGAGCATTACCGATGGTGCAACGGACGACTTCTTCTCGGCATTTGAGTGCGTGGGAGCTGATGTAATGTGGGTCGTTCTTGCCATCTGGGAATCTCGTTGGTATCTTACGGCGCTGATTTCTTTCATTGGTTACCGCTTTGAATTTAGAGTGTCTGCTCGCCGTTTTAAAGAGATTTTGCCTGGATTTCTGCTCTCTTTCCGTTTGCAATTGTAAATTAACCTGGCAACGTTTCCGCATTGAGGTCTCGTTGAGATTCCTCTTCACGTCGATCTTTCCGCTTTGAAGCTTTTTGTAATTTTTGCTCGACACTCTTTGACTATTGATGTGAACTAATGTTTATTGTTCTTTAAAGAAGAAAAGTGGTCAGTATTTAAAGAGGTCAGTTCAAATTTGCGATTGTCTTTACACATTTTACTTTCGTTCAATCGATGCTTTAAGTTTAATCTAATCAATAAACAGGAAACAATGAAATATGTTCAATTTGCCACAAAAAAGTCACTCATTTTCGTTTATTAAACAAAACTATCGCACGACGCGCGCAAAATGAGAAAATATTGGCAGCCTCTTCAAATTCTTGTTCTAAAAACAACAGTCATGTCACTAAATAGAAGAAAAGTGTATCCGTATGAGAGAACTTAAACAGAATATTTAAAAAGCGTAGTGTAAAAAGTACAATTTTTTGTAAATGCATTTTGTATATTTAACATATTACACAAAAATAAACATGAAATAATTCAGTATTTTTTTCTTTCTCTATTTATTATACTTTTTCTAACCGTGAAAATAGAATATGTGGTACGGTATGTGTATGTGTGTGTGTGCGTGCGCGCGCGCGCGTATATGAAGATACATAGGTAATGAAACTCGCAAAACGCAGATTAAATCTGAGTAAACAGAATATATACGCGGTGAACGTTAACATTGACAGTTGGGACCGTTACTCGTTGGGTGGACACAGCATTATCGACGGTGGAATGAGAAACAGCGGTGCGCGGTAATAAAGTTGCAAAATAATAACTGTAACGTTATCGGCGAAATTTGTGTGTATCAAAGACAAATTGCGCCGATATTACCGCGCCCGAAACACCGCGTGTAACTCTACCATATTACAGGACCCATCGGCTGTGTAATCGCGTTTGATGTACCTGATCTGGACGCGGATGCAAAATCGAAAATCAGCGCTTCGCGTTGGATAGACAAGAATCTACTGATTGGCAAAAGGAGGATAGAGCGAGCGATATTTACAGCGCTTATTTGCGCACAGATCCGTCAATGGTATTTTACTAAATTAAGTGCTTTTGTTTATTAATGAAATCGTTTGTCCTTAAAATGTAAATTCAATCTCGGTGCTTTCGCCGCCCGCACACGCGTTTACGTGATAAAGTTGAATCTACGACAATAAGCTGCTTAATTGATACGGGGGATCAAACACGTCGACTAGGTTGCGCGTACTAGCGGAGCAGAGTAAAACAGATTGATCGAATCCGCGTTTAATTCGAAAAACCAATCGAACGCCGAACACGCCCGATTTTAACAACTATTGAAACGCATTGCGCATTTAGTCGCGAAAGCGCACGACGCGTTCATTATTCAGCATTCCCGTGAAATACGATCAAGCTGTTTTTCGGCTTTCCGTGTAACATTTGAAAAAGTGAGAACCTGCCGGGCTCTCGGGAACCGGATCTTGGGTTTTTTTTTGTGCATCAGATTTTATGGATTGTCGGGGCACACGCGACAAAAATCCGCCGTAAAATCGATACAGAAAGAGAAGGAAAAGGTCAGCTCGTTAACCGCCGCGAATAGTAGGAGAACGAATACGATAACAATGAGAAAGAAGAAATTGCGTCACGAGACAGGTGATACTTCTCGTGTGAGCTCGGTAATTGCAGGACATTTCAATTCGCGAACAAAAGCTCGCGGCCGTGTGTAAACTCGGATATATCCAAGATGAAAGCAATAGTTGGACAGAGAAAAGTTTGCGTGGACTATAAAAGAATGGAAACAGCGGAAGAGAAGGGACTGTATAGGAAACTGCGTGCGAGAGAAAAATCGAAGATAGAAACCAGAGGAGGAAAGTGAAAAATGGAGCACAGAAAGAAAAAGTTCAGATATGATATTATATAAATAAAGTAGAGAAGAGAGAGAGAGAGAAAGAGAGAGAGAGAATCTTAGGAACAGTTACATAATTAGAAGCGAACAAAAAGAACAAAAAGGTGTAAAATGTGGAAAATAGAAAGCGGTGTAAAAAACGACAGGAGAAAAGAGCAAGAAAAAAAGAAATACGGCAAAAAAGAAAACGAAGCCAATGAAACCAAAAAAATTAGCGACAAAAAAAGAATTGTACAATAAAAACAAGCAAAAGTAGACAAAAGAAAAAGAGAGAGAGAGAATACTAACGACAAAAGAAAAACAGGAAACTGAATAGAAACGACATACAAAAGAATCATGGAAAATGGGAGACTTGTACGGTTAGACGGCTAGAAGAAGTACGAGGATAAAACACCAAGATAAGAAAGGAAGGAGGAAGCCAGGATAAAGGAGAATTACGTGCTTGACGAGTGTGGTTATTTTTCTTGTTTTTTAGCGAGAAATGGAGCACGCGCGCGGAAAAAACATCAGAACAGAATGCGAATAGAAACAAAACGACGGAGCGTGAGACAAGAAATAAGGGGTAAGACGGGAGCGAGTAATGTGGAAGCGAAGGGGAGGAAGAGAAGAAGCGAAAAGTGAAATTCATAATGGAGGAAGAGAGAAGAAAGAATCACGCGTTCGATGATCGTACTTGTCAGTTTTATATTATGGAAAATGAGAAAGAAAGAAGAGAGCAAAAGAGAAGTCGAATCGCGACAGAGAAAGGGGTGAGAGAAGAACAGATCTTTTAGGTAAGATGAATAAAGAGAAGAGTGCAAGAAACGAAAAAAAGAAAGAAGAGAATCACATGCTCAACGAATGTGTTTGCCGGCTTTATGCTCGGCTTGAAATCCGACTCTATGAGTTCGGATGAATATTCGCGATGGATACAGAGAGGAACAGTAAATCTCATATCCGCGTGAATATTTCGCAAAATGAAAATGCGAAAGTTAAATCGATAAGCGAAAGAACGTGGATTATACAGTGTGTCTGAAACTTTTTGACTTGGCCGAAGCGTGGATCAATCTAAACAGGACAGTCATGTGCAATTTTACAGAAAGCGCAATAGCTATCAAGATATTAATTACTTACTATCTATGAGTGCGTGAGAAGCGATGAGCTCGCGTAAAAAAAACATGTAATTTTCAGAAAATCAATATCGGCTGGTAGCGAGAAACCATGTCACACGTCGTTACTCCGCCTGTTGTCGCTAGATTGTACAAAGTAAGCAATTTTTCTTCACGATAAAATCACATGGTTTTATAGACACCCTTGCAGAGTTTAAATCGATCGCTCTCTTATTAATTAATTTACATTTCTTACATATACATATATATCGCAAATTTTTCAAAATAATATATAAATGACCAAGATGATAGATTGACCAAATCTTCACACTTCGGCTGTATCAAAATGTTTCGAACACCTTGTATATATCGCTCGATCAGGAAGCTTTGTGTTGGATTTATCGAAAGCTGTATTTCTTTTTCCGATTACATGCGCCATTTTCTGCAAAAGTTTTTGTCCGCTTCAATAGTATATGTATTTTACAATCAATCAGACATATTACAAATTTCAATCTGCGAAGAGTACGTCAAAATATACGTTCCCAATATGTTCTCGTTTACATAACATGCGCGAATATTTAAAAAATCACGAAAATATATCAAGCATTTGAGTGCTACGATTATTAATCACGTCGATTAATAGCAAGTTAAAAAATTAATTTTGACAAATTAGATTTGAACATTGTGCACACATAACCAATTAAAGTTGAGCTTGAGTTTTGGTTAATTTTACTTGATTTTTCTATTAATACGGTAATTAAAACTTCAATTAATATATTATACGTTAATGAAAATAAAATTGTATTTCTGTAAATGTTTTTTAATTAAAACTTTCGACTTTTAAATTCGTAGAATGCTGCTGAAACGTTTAATATATATTCGTTTTATATATACCAACACGATATTGTCTAATTAATTACGCGATCCTGTATGCAATCTGGTCTGCCTAACAACGCCACGACCAAGTCTTAAAACACAAAAACAAACATACAATTTGAAACAGCGATTTGCATCTCATATGCATGTGACACGACGCGTGCAGCTGAACGTTGCGTATTTAAATGAGCTCGCAGCGATTACGTAATAAACAGACACACAATGCAGCCACCTAACTAGCATAATAGTGTCCGAGCGGCATCGTGTGGACATTCTGGATATTTGGACAAACAATGGCACATCTCGGGAACATTCTGTAAGCGTTTGGAACACTTAGGTGTACAATGGCATGCCTAAGGCGTTTCCTCGAGATATCCACAGAAGCCGCAGAACAATTGGCACAGTTAAGACGCATGCTGGAGAATTGCAAGCGCGTATTAATGCCACATCGTATAATATTGTAAGGAAAGGATCGATTTTTGGATGTGTGTAGAATTTATTACAACGACAGTCTCTTTTCTAAAAGTCGTGAAATTCAAAATGTAATTCGGTCGACGTGACGATGACGTTTTGCGAGATATTTTAGTTTTTACGCAACATCCTGAGCGGATCGCCAAATAAAGCTTTTAGAAATTGATGAGCTCTTGTATCGATGAGCCTTCAAAACAGAGAAGTGAAAAACACGTTCGAAGTAACATTTTCAGAAGTAACGCTCTAACGATCCCCGAGAGCAGCGAGCCGTCGACGAGAGACGACGTGCGATATATTACTGGGTCAGCGTGAGGAATTGTAATAACATTCTATTATCTTCTAAATATCATTTATACTAACTTATCTTCAAAATGTATCTCGGAAAACGTTATTTATCATTTGTATTTATCATGACATATAAATCACAACAGTTTCATCTTATGGAAACTTCAAAACATTAGTACTAAAGTATATTCGAATAAACACTACACAAGCATAAGAATTGACGTTATAGTTGCTTTGCTAGCATCGATGAAATCGCATTTTGCTTGCATTTATCCCGACAGAAAAGATCAGACACACTTTGCTCATGCCAGCAAAAGATCGAGCAATCTTGCGCGTCGGGATGCATTTAGGGAATGGAAAGACGTCCGCGTGTGTGTGTAAAAGCGTACGCGATATAAAAGCGCTTTGAAACGTTTGAGTGCATCGGAAATTTATAAGCGGAAAAGAAATCCGTGATCTTTCTTTCCTTCACCCCGAAGGCGACAGACGGATTGTCCTATTTCGTATCGAATTTATTACTTTTATAGCGTAGCACCCGTTATCTTGGCCGTTCGGTAAATATTTGCAGAGAGAGAGAGAGAGAGAGAGAGAGAGAGAGAGATTCTATTTTGTCGCGCGAATCGCTTTATGCGCATTTCGCGTGCGGCGCGAGATCGATTTGTGACACCGGTCTAAACGACGTTGACGAAATATCTGTTATATCGAAGTAACGCGTGTCCGCGGCTCTCGACGGATCGTAAATCAGATTCCCCGTTGCAGCGTGAGGATGTGTTTTTTTGAAAATGCGAATTGAAAAACGATATACTTATCGATTAATGCGCCGCTCGCGCATTCGCACACTCATGAATTATTCCCGGCGCAATCGGAGTATCGATCTGTTTTTCTGAATTTCCTGCGACATCCTCGAGCATTATCGGCGAAACAGATGATTTCTCAACGTTTTGTACAAAAAATGAGATATTACAAGTCTCACTGACAATTGAGATTTTCTACTAGTGAGTAAAACAAATTTCCTAATTGATATAATTAATATGTACACGATAGGTATGTACAGTAATTATTTCTCTTTTGTTTTTTCCTTAAATTCGTTTCGAAATTACTCTTTAATATGGATAGAAATATATCTTCCAATTGTAATTTACGCCAAAATATATTTTCCAAATTAGCAGCGACTGTCGTCGTTGGCGTTAGTCGACATCGTCTCGCACCGCAAATTAGGTCGGAATAAATATCAGACAGATTTCATTAGGCTGTCTGCCGTTGACGCAGCTGTTCGTCCCAGCTTACTGTCGGTTCCGAGTTTAGGTAATGGATCACAATGGATGGTTTCGCAACACATTAGAAATGTCATATACTCGTGTATTTGAACAAGTACGTTAATTTGCAGTTTGATAAATGATCCGAGCCTTGGGCGTCGCATTACATCGACGAAAATAATATTAAATTTTTTGCAGCTTTTCCCTCTCTTTCTGTTTCTCTTTTTCTCTCTCCCCGCGAACATTATATAAAACAGGAACAAGCTCGGCATCGCGGTTAGACAATAACATATAATTCGTAGGATTTTGATGAGAGCCGCGTAGTTTCATTAGATTAGCTGTGAAACTTTAACGCGGGAACATTTCCACCGGTAGCGCACGGTCGTAAATAATTGAGTTTCGTTCCCACAATGTCGAAGACCTCGGGAAAAAAACTTTTACACGGGTTAGTAATTCTTCTGAATCTTTTACTCCATTATTCTTTCTTTACCTGAGGTTAAAAAAAAAAAGAAAAATAAAGAAAATAGGAAGAAATCTAGAGTCTTCGTAAAATATTTAATATGTAATTTAAATATGCATGTAATACGAAAACACATCGCATAATCATCTTTAAGTATTTCTCATGAACAATGAAAGATTTATCAGAGGGTCAAAATTTTGACTCGGGATGAATTAATTACTTAATTGAAAGACTCCTGTTTCTTTAGAAACTTCCTATTAGTGCTTAAGTGACTCGATTCAATGGGCGATACAGTTGGTAGAATCGATCGATCGCTCAATAAAGCGCCGGAAAGCCGTCTGGGAGCTCGCATGCTCGCGGGGATTATAAATCGAGACTCGATAATGATCCGTAATAGATGGTTTTCCCCGCCGCTTTGGAACAGCCAAAGCCTGCAAAAGTCGCTTGAGGCGAACCGGAGGAACGTGGCATGACGATTATTCATGCTTACCGCCTTTCTGGACGTTTCGCGAATTAAGTCCTTCGACGTGCCGTGAATCTCGAGGTCGCCCCGGGGTTCGCATCACGCTGGGACCGCAGCGCCGTTCGATTCTGAGGTGCAGCCGGGGTCAGCGAAGGTCTCAAGACCAGGAGATCGAAGATCTATTTCTACTTTTCGATTACCTCGAATGAGGTCGTCCTTCACAAAAGACGCGAAAGTAATCGGAATGTCCAAATCGCGCAGAATCAATTTGTAAACTTTAAAAAAAGAGCGCGATTGGCGTAGAAAATTACTATCATGTGTGTCATCGATAAGAAATATTAAAATAAACATATAAATTTAGAATGTGCGTAGGAAAGAAATGATCTCTTTATATATATGTATATATATATATATATATATATATATACAATTTGCGTTTATATCGAGAGAAAGAAATGCATATAAAATTCAAAACCTAGAACTCTACAAGTGATATAATTCATAAATATTTTATTTCAGAGGTCAAAGACATATCCCATGGATATGACGGACGTATTTTTTACTTTATGAATTTTTCAATCGGATACCGATACAGCCAATGCTTATTGATTTTGCTTAGATTCCCTGACCAGACTTTGATATAGAAATAAATTTGTGTCGTGCTATGCATCGTTATCGTTGTTGAGAGTTTCAGTAACAATTTTTATTCCGAAGAATATTAACCGGGAAAATTAACACTCGCGTCTTTAATTTAATACGTAACGTTTAATCACAGGATTACTCGCGCACTGCGGCGAGTGCGCGATACACCGTGTGTCTCGTTTAATTACAACCGCGCTTAAAAGTTTCCAATCGGGCGAGGTATCTCTCGAGCGTGTGCAATCGAAAGTCGATCGATCCGTTAATCCTGCTAGATAACTTCTAGTTCGGAATAACATTGGATTTTCCGCGACGGATGGAAAGTTTCCCCGTCGGTATATTTTTACGCAGCGCGTCCGCCTTTGATGCGTAATTCATGAATAAATAAGAAGCAACTTTTTGAAACAAGCTGACTGAAAGACGCGCGCAGAAAGACGGCGACCGTTTGTCAGAAGCGAGGCCGGCAGAATCCCGGAAATTCAGTGACTACAGTTACCGCCTTGCTTTCTTCGTGATCCGCGAATTCTTCTTATTTTCCGACCTCTTCCCGCCAAAGTGCATCCCACTCTGACCTTTCCATCTCTCGCTTCTCTCTTTTTCGTCTCTCGGCCTAGCCTTCGTCCCTTTCCATGATTCCCCGAGAGGACTTCAAAATCTTCATATATTATGCAAACACATCGTTCTCTTTGACACGATATCCTATCCTTTTATTTTTATTTACTCATCTGTCTATTTCCTTGGTTTCATTTTGCTCGGCACTTTCTCGTTTCGAATTGCATTCCGCTGTAACGCCCCCGGCAGCAATTCATTACGCGAATTTTTTCGCTCACTTTGAAGTACGATGATATAATCTTTTATGATATGTACGCGTGTGTTATGTGGGATAGATAAACGATTTTCACATATGTGACGATAAAATCGCATTATTATGTTTTTTTTTTATTTTTTTTATTTTTAGGACATTAATTCTATAAAACGCACAGAAAATATTTTTGTTTTGTTGACCGTTTGAAAATAACTGAGACAATAAAATCAAACGTAAATATGTAGACATAGAATATATTAATCAATGAATTGTGTATGCAGCACAATATCTTTTTTGCAAATATTCTCGAATATTTTTAAACTAGTTCGTTCAACGCGAATCTCGTTACTACAATAAAGACGCATTACCAGCACTCATCTTTTTTCAAAGAAAATTAATTTTCACGAGTAGGACGAGAGCTGCGCCAGTTGCATTTACATTTTCAATCGTGTTTGTTGGCAAACTTGATCGTAACCTCGCTCAATTTTTCAAACACGGCTGTCGATTTAAGTATATAATTTACTCCGGAATAGCATATTTATCTCGTTTCCTCCTGGTATATACGAAAGTTTTCTTTTTCTTTGTTATTTTCCGCTTAAGCCGCGGCGCGCTTGCTGGCTTGAACGCTTCTATATCTTTCAATTGAGTTCTTTCGAGATGCGAAATTAAAAATGGTGCTCCCCGCGCGCGGATATTATATCTTTCCATTTAGTGTCGCATTCGTTATTAGTTTCAACCCTCGCCTTCCTTTTCCTTTCCCAGCGACCACGAGAAAATATTTTGCGGCCTTATACGCGCGCGCATCCGCTAAATCATTTAAACATTTTAATGGAAAAAGCACCGGTCAACCGTTTTTCCCAGCACGTCCATAATTCACTCTCAGCGCGATCCGAAATTTATATTTCATCGGGGAACGGATCTCGCTTTTCCTCACACCGTTTTTTGCAACCGTGAAACAGAATCATCTTGTAATCGAATCGCGCATTATCATCGTATGCGTTTATACTAATAATTGAAACAATTTTTCCTTTTTTAATTAATATTCATCGAAATTTGATATAATCGAAATTTAATATAATTAAAACAATTTTTCCTTTTTTAATTAATATTCATCGAAATATAATTAATAGAGAGTGTGTGATTTCTTTTTTTTTTTAATGAGAACTGTTTTAAATTTTATTTTTATGCAATTACGTGTTTACAGAGTATTGTATAGAGTGCAAAAAATGATAAAATATTAGAAAATTGTTTATATAAATTCTTTTTGAAGGCTTATTAGCCTTCAATATCGAAAAGTTCTATTTACTGATATCCTACAAGATGTATTCGAAATATTTGTCTCGCAGAATGTCATGTCAATATACATACATTTCGAATTTTACAACTATCGCTGTTGCCGACAACAACTACAATATATTTTCCTAAACCGATCTTTCTCTACATATGTATATAATTGCGTCTTCTTTGTAACACGAAAACAAAACGAAAACCTAGTAAGAAAGAACGTAGCTACAGCAAATTTATCTTACGCATCTCTTTAATGCCATGCGGGAAATTAATTTTGCAATTATTTCGCTGAATCTCAACGTGTCTCGCATTTTTCAATAGAAACGCGCGCATGTGATTACATGCACACATTATTATTCAATGTTTCACGAATAAACAACTTCTCATTATGTTGAGAGCACAAGGTTTGAATTTACCCACGCAATAGGATATACGATATGCAGAGCGGAAAGAAACTGGGTTATGTACTCGTGCTCTCTCTCTCTCTCTCTCTCTCTCTCTCTCTCTCTTTTCTCTTATGTTTAGAAGTAATCCTGACGCATACAATAGCATTGTGTGACGCTTCTGTTTTGTCCACACACATCTGTTTATTCTTTCTATTTATACGTACGAGTTGAAATAGTATTGTTACTTTTTCACGAAGACGGCAAAAAGAATCATTTCCCGTGCTCGTTCCGATGATAAATTATTTAGAATGCCGTTAATATGTGCGGCAAAACTCTTGGCTGACCTCAGCTCGCAGATTGTAAATTGTGACACGCGTGATATTTTACATACTAACATATTTACACTTACAAGTTTAGCACACACGCTGCACATGCTGATAGCTGCACATGCTGATAGTTCGAACTCTCTTTCATATATCCATTTCGTGTTTCATTGTTATAAGATATTACAATACTGAAACACAGTGTTGTCGGGATGTTCGATCGTTTTAAACGAGAGATAAAAGTGATCGCAAAACATTATATCATCCCAAGTTTTCTCGTTTCTCATTTCCTCGATGTTCCGAAGGTACGCTTATAGTAACTCTTCAATCAGCTCTTCGATCGTCATGAATGGTAATGGAGCTTTCGTTCGAGCGTCGCTTATAAGAGGCTGCGAAAACTTTTGCCGCGCCTGAGTTCGTTACAGGATACTTTGCAAGAAGTAACGCGGGCATCTCTTAATCCGTTCCCACCGGTCTCCTCTCACGCGTCGCGTTCGCACGCTCGAATCTTTTTACTCGATTAGCGTGATTACATTAACATGCAAATCCATCGCGACGATCGGCAAGTTCGGTACGAACGACAGCTTCTCAAGTTGGCAAACCCAATTATCCGCGCCCGCTTCTCGGATTTGTCAGGACTTTTTTGATATCAAATAATCGAACGGAAAGGAAAGAAAGAGAGAAAAAAAACAAACGATGCCAGTCAGCGCTTCGATCCGCAGTATTCTTAAGACCGTGAAATTAAATTGCAATTGTGAACGGAAAAGAACAATTGTTATATAAATGCAAAATAAATTTCCGAACGATTAAGCTTAATTAAACTTAGCGATATATATATTCGCTCAACTTGTACATTTTGATCATTGCAACAATCGAAGTGTAACGCATCTTCAAAAATCATTCAGAGCGTCTACTTTGATGAGCTGTCGCGTAAGCACTACGCACGATAATGAGCTAGCGTTTGATATTTATTCTTCTGACAGATAAAACTCGACAACAGCAATGTACACCACTGTCGCTATTTATGCGTCGTTTCGGATGTCAATTAGCATTATGAGATGAAAGTTTCGTCGCGCATAATGGTTTCACTTTTGATCCGCGTCGGAGTTCGTTCGATGCGACAATGTAGCGACAGAATGGCCGACCGCGAATATAACAACGTATAATTTCCGGCGACCCAATTTGCCGAAAATGTAAGAGGATTATGAAAACGCGCCGCGCGCGAGCGCATGCGCGCGCTCGCAAGAGTCTGAATGATTATTTCGCGCTCGCGAACCCAAATAAATTACTTGCGGTTTCTAGATGGAACGCCGCGCGATCGGATGCTGGGTCGGATTTTGTCGTAAGTAGGATTTGTGAGTTATTACAGTATTACAGAATCCGCGCGCGCCACGGATTCGCCGGTAACTTAGACGCAGAAGATATCGTTTCGCTCACAGACACCAGAACAGAGCAATCAGAAATGTAATTTATATAAGATCGCAGATGTTGCGGATGTAATTTTGTTGCTGTTGTGTAATGAAGGCTTAAGCGATTCTTGACCCTGCAAAAATGCGTACTTGTGTGTGTGATAATAAGTACATTTGCATTTCTAGTTGCAATAGATTGCGTGAATGATATAAAAATGTTGCGTATTTGGAACATTACAAGACAATTTTTTTAAGTATCGCATTTTGATATCTAAAATTTTCTTTTCGCGAGCTCATTTATTTATTATTGCGTTTTTACTCATTCGAGACAGCACAAAAATCCGAAAGATATCTTAAAAGACGTTCCAAAGACGTTTAAATTATTTCAGTTATCGTTTAGATCTTTCGGACTTTTGTACGCTGGGAAAATTGCACAGAGAGCTTTACAAAGAGAAAATGCCTTACAATTATGAAAAAGTTAGAACTTTCAGTTTGCATAAATAGTTCGCGGAATGATTGTTTATCGAAAAGAATTTTTCAAAGTATTCCGTAAATTGAAAATAGTTTCTGTGGAGTACACTTCCGTAATGTTTCCGATCGTTCGAAAGAACACTTTGACGCGGTGAGCATTTCGAAGTTTTCCCAATTTGCAGCTTACTCTTTGCAACTGCTCTAGACTAATAATCGACCGTCTTCTCTTCGTGATCTTCGTTGCTCTGCCGGGAGATCAAAGATAGGTTTGGTCAAATATCCGATAAAACTTAATAATTCGAAGTTACATGTTTGACTCGCACTCGTGTTTATCTTTGTGATTGAATTAGCATTCGAAGTTTATCTTTCGCGCGATACAGTCACACAAATATTAAACAAGACGCGAGCCGAAACGACAAGCGATTGATCGCGATTGATCTCGAAGTGCGAGTTGACTTAGCGCTATTAAGACGATCCTTTGCGACGTACATGTAGCGTTTCCTTATGCAGCGGTTTCTCGCTTCAGGTGCTTCCTGCGCGCGCCGTGTCTCTTTTACGACGCGTTTGCCGCATGTTACGCCTCCCTCTATTACGTGTCCGACGGTAAAACTGCCGGATGCGGTCCACAGCGACGGTAATACCAACGCGAGTAAAACGCAATACATATGCTAACGATATCACCGTCGCGCGCCGTTGGCGATTTATGGGGACGAGAGCGATACAAGATGTTTCGCTCGAACCGCTGCTGTAGCCGAAGTGTGTCTCGTCTCGGACGAGTGCTCGGGTATTGGGCGCTCGGATGGAAAACGGGAATTTCGATCATCGAGGGAATACATAATTAGAACGGTCAACATCATACCAAAAAGTTGCTCTAATTATCCCTACATCTAGTTTATTCGCACTACCTTCAAAATCCAGTAGCGATCATCACGTTTATCAGGTTTTTTTTTAATTGCAAACGACTGATTGAAGAGATGTTTTTCTCTTGTGAACACCGTACTTTTGAGCGCCGCCTGATGCTATACCTCGCTAAATTTTAAAAGGTCACGTAGACGCTAATTTATATAGATAATCTCGCAAATCAATATATCTCGCAAATCGATATCTCGCAAATCAATATCTCGAAAATCAATATTTCTGTTATAATTGTCCTACATTTGTTATTTTCGAGCTGCGTCGATCTCCGATGTCGCTCGCACGACCATTCTCGATTCAAGTCGTCAATAATTTCCCCCTTGTCGGTCAGGCTGTCAAATGCTCCTTTGTGTACATGTACCACTATTCATCTCTGTCGATCTCTCACGCACTCATACACATACCTTCTGTAGTTTTGTGAAGAATACTTTATTTATAAAACAAAAGTTATATATAAAATATTTTTGTCTTCCCGTTGAAATTTCTACCAGTTTTACAAATTGCATGTTGTTTTGTTCATCTTTGACGTTTTAAATTTGCAGTTAAAATAAACACAGGCGTTATGTGTGCGTAAAACAAAAATATCTTTTTTTTAATATAATTTTTCGTTAAAATTTGTTCAAGGAAAATGTGTACGTTTAAAATACTTTTATGCAAGTATTATAGAAGTTGTTCTTTTTATAAAAATATACATAGTACATTCTCTCTTTTTTTTTCTACATTTATTAATAACCAAAATGTTCGCCGCTATTAAATAAAGGATTAGATCACAGTAGATATTGATTTGTATAGAGTAGTAACATTATTAAAAACGTGTTACTCTTTGATGTTACAAAATGATAACACGCCGTGATTATTTTCCGAAGTGTGTTTGTTTCATGAACACGTTTTAATTCGGAATATACATATACAGGATGATTCTAAATAAGTGCGAAAAATTGTAAGACATATTTTTTGTCAAAAATGAAACAAAAAATTCTTTTTATCAGTAGACGTCTATCAAATTTTACTTTTTTAACTTGCTGAAAATTTGACCCAACATTATCACAAAATTTTTAATTTTACTTATCGATAAAATGCGTTTTTATATCATGTGTAAAAAGTGTTTTGTAACAACGAATGCAAGTAACGTGTTACATACTCCGGCTTTCTCTATCCGCGTCTTGCTCAATTACAGTTTAAACGTTTATTCATGTACGGTACACATAGAAGATACATGTATACGTGCTGCTTCGTTGCGCCCGATATATCATGCTTCGCGTTACATTTTTTGTTTAATCGATCGTTTGCGAGTTTCGCAGTAATTAACCAAACTCTATCTAAACTGCTGACATGCACGTTTAAATTTATTGAACGGTAAAACTCACATTGTTCTTCTTGATTTAGGAGTATCTCTACTTTTGACATATGTGATGTCACATTACTATTGAGTATAGTGAAGTTTGAGTTGAGATGCTTATTACTTGCGAAAAAAGAACAGATTATTCAAAATTTATTAGAGATTCTAAAACTAATTAATTCAGATATTGATATTACGCATTTATTTATATACAAGTTTTAAAAATAAGAAAAATAATATCGCGTTTAATGTACAATTGTAAAAGGTGAGGAATAGGATCGATAAAGCTAATAAGTTCATCGCTATCACACATTTAAGCGCAAAAAATTTATAAATTTATTATAATAAAATGAAACCGTCAATGGATGTTGCGGTTTTATAATTTTAATGAGTTTTATATAAATTATAATACATTCATGGGCATTACGCATTTTACGTATATACTTTTAATAAACGCATTTTATTGTAATTACTTATTTAACGTTGTAATTTATGAAATTGCTTATTTTAAAAAGGTAATGCAGCATTGATTAAAATATTTTAAATATTTTAATCGAGAATATGAGAATAAAAAGTAGGTTACATATTTCTATAATTTATCTTATTTTTAACTTTTTGTAATTAAAGTTTCGCTTTTAAATTATTTAAATAATGTGATTTTATAATAAAATAAGTTAAAATAAAAATTAAATAAGTTTATTTTTGTTAAATATCTTAATAACATAAAACAAAAACAAAGTAGTTATTTTCTGAATATATAGAAAAATATTTTTCGTGACTTGGTAGTGCATTTACAGCTCGATTACATACAGTCACTAGAAATACTACATTTTTGCACAACACTTTTGAAATAATTTGTGGAGAAGCCGTTAAAGACAAAAAGAAAAGAAAGAAAGAGTTATTTACTCTTTCTCTCTCTCTCTCTCTCTTGGAAAAAATAATTGTTACTAAAACCGAAAAGTTTTCAAAATTCCACTGAGCAAGCACTATTGCATTGCTCAGCACCGAAAACGCGTATTGCTTGCGTTTGCGCTTTTCAGCTGCTTTCTTCGAAAGTATGTATGTTGGCAAATAATTTACTCTAAACAAAGAAAAAATCTACACGTAAAAGTTTTGTTTTTGGTTAAAGACAAAGCAATTTTCACTGATAACAAGTTTCATTTTGTCTCGAGCTAAACTGATGAAAAAAATTGCTTTCATTAAAAAGTGTAATTTTATTATGTTTGAAGTGAGAAGACATGTTCAATATACAAACATGAACAAATAGCTACGAGTGTGTCTGTTAATTTCATTTTTACGTAAACGCTCATGGTGTGTTGGTTGTTGCAACTCTATTCCTCATATACACTTACAACACAATTTGCATTGCTAATATAAATATCAAGCCCCGAAGCGCAAGGAAAGCTCGTAGACTCCGACATTTACCAAAGTCTAAGAACAGTCGCTGATTATGATCCTAATTGACGGCTTCTTAGCGGCGTATCTCTCATTTTCTTATTGTTTCTTCATTCACGAATCAGTAGAAGAGCACGCGAGACTTCCTTCTTACTTAAGATTTCACACTTACATCAATTAAGACTTTAATTGCGACAAAATTACGTTACACGAACGCGTGCTTACGACGCGAAAAAAACCATATACTCGGAGTTTGAGTTATCGTTTAAAGTTTTAAAAGCAGATTTTTTGTCGAACATCAAGTGCAATTTATCTTAGGAGATGTTCCGGTTTTTCTCGTCGACACCTGTCCCGAACTTTCCGAAATTTCCCGCGCCAACTGGAGCTTAAAGTAAAGTACGCGGTGTCACTCGAGAGGTTTTTTTTTTTAACCTGCGTCCGAAACTACAAGGGAAAAATCTTTGGCAAGTACCGACGTGTGTTAGCGGTGCAAATAAAATTTACCATCCAAGTTTGCGACCAAATTTACTTAGCTATGAGTTTCCGAGTTTATCACCGTGTGCATCTTTTAATAGGCTCCGGAGTGGCGATTCATCGAAGAGATTTAAGGATCTCATATAATTTTGTTATGTTTTGTTGTGTTAGATTCCGTTTCCCGCGATATCAGAAGTATATAATTATAAATAATATTATGGTAGCCAGTTGTCGGAATGGATTTGATAATTATTACAGAGCGATCGTTAAAATGACACAAAACTGGAACATCATCGATTAAGTCATTTCCGAGTGCTACAGTCTGGGACAATTTGAGTCAACTAAGTTAGTAGAAGTCATGCCACGTTGCGCTCCAACTACCATAGATGAAAATTCGCCCAGGGATATTATGGCGTTGGTGTCACGGGGTCGACAGCACCGGAAAGCTAACCTACTGTAATTCCCAAGATGACTTTAATCAGTTGTCACTTAAATCATTCCTTATTACAAGTTTTGTCGCATTCGAACGTTTTATTTGACGGCAAATTGCTCCAAAGACACTTAAAGAATGATCATTATTTGTCTTTAGAATAAGATTTTAGCGGTCGTTGTAAAATTTCTGAAAGGAGCTTTCTGTTGAAATTTTTCACTTTATTTACACAGAATGTCTTCTTGACAGAATATCTTTTTGACAAGATCGAAATGTGAAGATAAAATGATAATTTTTTCAGCTTTGTCAAAAAGTTTCTAACATTTTGTATATATATATATATATATATTGAAGAAAGAAAGAATATAGACTATTTATGTTTATATATCTTCTTTTAGATAATATGCAGCAGATGTGCACATATTAGCCAACTGTACTATATGCTATAAATTTTATTTCCAATAATTCACCACCGACAATCGATTCAGTTAATTAATTGTGGAGATTATTAAATGTAGAGATTAGTTAGCACGAAACAATTGAAATTATTTTGAAGAGGTGGAAAGCTGTAATGTGCGCGCCATGTGCTCGCTCAATAGAAATTGCGATTGCAACTTCTACCCATTCACTCCGTACACATTTTGCGACAATATACTCGCGCGATGGTTTTGCCAATAGAAAAATAAACTCTTCGTTGAACTGTTAAAAAAATAAAGTTATAAACTAATAATTACGCATATATACGGGCATTTAAAAATCTATTATAAAAATCTCTAATAAAAAGATCAAATTTATAAAGCTTTATAATATTTAATCGAGAGGGTAAAACATTTTATATATATTGCAGAATATTTCTGGCGTAACAGCAGCACATTATAATTTTCGGTAAGCAAATGCAGATAAGAATGTTTGTAGATAAAACATAAATATTAAATACTTTACAAAATTAATAATTATTTGAATTTAATTGTACAAACGCATATATAATATTGCAATATATATATATTGCAATTTGCGATACTAGTTTAAAATACATAAGACATCTTATTGTCAGTAAGCTTTCTAACAGTAACACAATATTGTCTATATTGTTTTCGTTAAAATAGTGATTGATTTATATTAATTTATAATTATGTGAATTTTAATATTTCTCTACGACCAAATGTTTACAAATAATAAACAGTTTGAATTTGTTTTTTTGAAGTGCAAACCTTTTTACGACAGCGAGTTAATCGACAGTCAAAGACTCGTTAACTAATTATTAAAAAAAACTTTGTAATCGCCACTCACCCTCATGGTCGAAGCCTCACATGGTCCCACCGATGCTGAAAAACACCTTCAGCCTGCAGGTGGATTCTGTCACCCATCCGCCATACTCCGCAGTTCTTCAGAAAAAACAACTGATGGGCGTCACTTGTCTCGCACGAGGCAATTCTCACACCCGACCCCGACCTTCTACACCGCAATCCTTGACACAAATTCTCCCGATACGTCCAAATTTCGCTTTCGGAATTTTTTATCCAATCCTCTGGAAAACGCGTTTGTGCAGTGAAAGAAAGTTTCACGCACACTTGACGTCCGTATGACAATTGCTGAAGCAAACTGTGACAAATGAGTCAGACAAATTCATTAAATGAATTCACAAACAAGCGCAGCAAACGTAACTGCAGATGTTTTTGCAACCACTAGATACACTTTACTTAAAGAATCTTTCACGAACAGTTTATTAATTTTCACATAGTGAAAAATTTCGCAGAACTCGTTTGTTTTCTTTGTTGCAAAGTTGTTTTGGTGATGAAATAAAGACTGCGGATGTAATTTGTTGGAAGCTCGAACGCAAAAGCTCGGAAACAATTGGCGGAGAAACGTGGCTCTGTGAAAGTTCTCTCGCGCAGCAACGAATCGAACGAACGAGCGAACGGGTTGATACGAGGTCGTGGCCCGGCAGCCGGCGACTGGCTGCTGCTAGAAAGCTCGCAAGCTCGAACCAGTCGGCCTGGCTAGGCGCAAGCTCCCTACGCGGCCTCGAAACACCCAAGCGAACACACCACCGCGTCGCCCATTCTCCGGGAGAGGGTTTCTTCTGGCGACTCGTGTCGCCGTGGAAAACGGTGCCAGATATTTGGCAGCTTGCGGCGCCTTAAAGTTGCGCATGGCGCATTCACTGTTTTCTATTTGTGTGCAATTGATGATATATCATATTGAGAGATAGAAAATCGTTTCAGATTCTGATATTTTCTGTATTTTCTCCAGACGATAATATCTTCTAGTATATTTATGATATGTATTTAATTAAAAAAACATAATTATATTTAATAAAAAAAACAAATATTTATAACAAATTTAAATGTTCAACAAGCAGATAGTTTATAATCTCGTTAAATACTCAATGGATTTTTTAAATTCATTTATAAATTCATTTTATAGAGAGATAATTTATATATTTGCAAATTTAGTATCTCAGATGAATTTTTTAAATTGAAATCAATTTGAATCTCTATGTCTATCGATTTACACGTTTAAAAATACATTTACACGTATTAAATACAGCATATTGGTTTGTAATGTAAATCTATTTGCTACGAGGATTTATAATTGTAATATCCAAATTTTAGCGATTTCAGTTTTCTTGGCATTATATATATACACAGTAACGTTTTTTTCTTCGGACTATAGAATATTATTGTATCCGTATTCTATAGTATTAACGGAAAAGAATGAAAACGAGTAGAGATTTTGTGGAGGAAAAAGGCAAGTTCTTTTTTACGTATTTTTGCGGAGTAAATTACTTTCCCACGAAATACCGATTCCGCGAATGGATGAATTGAATATAATCTGTCGCGAATCGGCGTTAATCGCAAAAGCTGATATCGATATTAATGGCAGCGCGCGGATATAATGCTACATTCGTCGGTATTTCCAATGATTAATCGATAATGAATTACCGCGCCACTTCCGACTGCAAGCGTGTTAGTCGATTTTGTGCGCCATTTCTTTTAATAACGTCGAATGAAAATAAATTATCTTAATGAAATATCTTTTTGCGTATAAATACAAATGATATAATTTTACGCGATAATATTTACATTTTATAGAAAATTAAATTAAAGTGCCAGATACACAGACGTGTACAATACAAGTGAATTAAACAAAACGCATGCATACGCGTATCATATATTTCTCTATTTTATACTATATTTGATAATAATAAAACTACGATGATTTAAATATAATAATTAGAAAAAAGTTGTACGTACAATATATTTAAAAGCAAAGTGTTTTTTAATTCTCTCATTTCTCAATGTCCTAATAATTTGAAAAACTAGTTTGGTGTCAGAATATTTTATTGAGAAAAGTGCTTCCAAATTGTGTACGAAAACGGCCTACCGTAAAATATTTAAGATACCAACAAATACAAAGCATTTTCTATAGATGAATGCTTCAAATCATGTTCCATTGTGTTTCTTTACGACACGCGCCGATATGTTTCCCGCTGGCGTTTGCGGTGTGAAGTTTATGACGAGCGTAAAAAGTTTTATCGGCAATTGCGTTGGCGCGAAAGATACGTGTCTAGGCGCGAAAAAAAAAGAGGTGACAGTAAAAAGGGGTGTGACGGGGGTTTCGGCAAATTTTCGTTAATTATTCTTGACGGCCCTACGAAAACGTCACTATGTCGTGCATGTTGGATCGTAGCTTGCAAAGCTCGTACTTGCGGCCGACCCGAGCATAATTGCGGCACCGTGGCCGACCACAAAGTGCTTTGATAGCGCGAACACGAAGCTGCTGGTTCGTGGGGAACCGGAAAACGCACGGACATCACTTTTATTTTGTGCGTTTTAATTAATTTTACGCGCGCAAAACGAATTCCATGCGCGCGCGTGTTAGGCGCCGGGCGCAGCCATCCGCGAGAAACACTTTTGTCCGAACAACCAGTTTGGAAAATTAAACGAGAAAATGCTTCAATATGATAATTACGCATATATCTTGTTGAGACTTAGAGCAATGATCGGTGCAGAATATGACACGACTTAATTAGTGATATTTAACGAAGTCAAACTTGATGTAAAATAAAAAAAAAGCAGTCGCAACAAACATAATAACTCGTCGAAGTTAAACGAAAGTTGACTCTAGATTTTTATTAATAAACGCATTATCATAAAATTTTATCATCGCTTATTCGTGACACACGTATAAAATAGATAAAGGATAATAATCCGATCAAAATTTAATTGCCCGAACAAACGAAAATCGTCGACACAAAAATTATTCGGTCCATTTGGCGCTTAAAGATGACGTAAAAGTACGCGCATTGTTCGACTTTTAACAACGCACGACGCGCACGTTTTCCGTACAGATATTTCAATGAATAAACAAAAGGCCATGCGCGACTGTTTAATCGGCAAACAGAGTAATGCGAAGTAACGACCGATCACAAACGAACATGTGAAGCTGTGTAACGTTTGCTATCTCACGCGTGATTCGGCGTGCAAAAACGTAGCGGACTTTTAATTAAAGCGCAAATGTGAAACAACTCCTTTCGCACGTATTTTATTAGAGAGAGAGAGAGAGAGAGAGAGAGAAAGAGAGAGGAAGATCATCCAATTGCCGAACGTGTAGCGTTGTAATTTCGCTCGTCCACCACTCACCGCGATAACCCTTCGTCTCTCCCGTGCGCCTCGAACATATATTATCCCGCCGGTTTACGCCGACCTGAGGCAAGTGTCGTTACACGCGGGATTCGTGTCTCTCTCTCCATACGTGAATCGATATCGCGCGTCAGTTAGCCGCCAAAACGACGCCTGTCGCGATTACCGGTGCTTCCGTAGTCAAATCACGCGTACCGCCGTACGGCGCGAATTGTTCGCGACTATATATTAAAAAAGTTCTCACTCAAACTGTTTTTATATACATACACATATCATAAAGACATTTAACGATTTTGGTGCAAAGTAAAAATTTCAACAGGATTATCTTCCTCATAATTAACTCCGCGTTGTTATTCGCTTCATTATAAGGCAGATATTCTAAGATTATACATTTCGTCGAAAGCAAAGCTTCTAATGACAATAAAAATTGTGTTCTCGCCAATTCTCAAATAAGTAAACCTCTCGACCGCGAGCGATTTAATGTGGGAAAACGATATTACGCTTTGCAATTAGAAGAATGGAGAGAGAGTAATAATCTGTGAGTGATTATTACTCCATTGTCGAATATCTTGAATTATCATATCTATTTTAGTTTGATTGCTGAAACTCAAGTCAGGGATCACGTTTCAGTGTTACATTAATTGAGGTACTGCTTTTTGGACTAATTAGGAAGCTTTGATTAATTATCGAGAGGCAGGCTTTCCAAGAAACCAAAGAGGGTAGCTCATAAGCTCGATGTTCCTTCTCGGGACTTTCAGACCCTCCGACGTCTATTAATCTATCGGCCTTGGATGGATTCCAGCGGCGCGACACGACACCTCTTAACGATGTCTTTGATCGTGTAGTCCTTCACATTGACAAGCAGCATCTTGGTCACGAGTTCGCAGAATAAAATCTTGTTTTGCCTCTTATGTTCTATAGTACTTTTTTGCAAAAGAATAAGTAATTAAAGATATAATTTGAACTTTGTCTGTTCGTCTCTTATTTTTGCTATACGTATGAAAATTAAAATTTCATTACAATATATGTATATCGAGAACTTTTATCAAAGTAATATAACAAACACATATGTATTTCTATGGTGATATTAATTGTGTCTGATATTGAACGATAAAAATTGATTGATCAGTCTGCTGTTATTGTTTCGTATAGTGATTTCGAGTTTTATTCAATTTGATTTCTATCATCCTCAGTTTTAATTTCTTTTGACAAATATGTTTTTATTTTTAATTTTTATTGTTTTTTTATCTTTTATTGACTTTTACAAGTCGATTATTTCTAGATAGATTTTATATTTAATTTATTTATTTTTAATTAATTAGAAGTTACATAACCATCTAATTTTGTCTATTGTATACTGATGTGCAACTTATCATCTGTTTTGGATAAGGTCGATTTTTAAATCAATTCGAATTTCTATGTGTATTTAAGTTTACATGTTATAAAAATATTGTTTACATGTTTAAAAATATATTTGCACGTACATTCAGCATATTGGATCATATTGACTGTAAAATTATCTGTATTATAAAGTCTTTTTATGCTTTTATTTTGATGTCATTTTTGTAACAACATTATCATCGTAAAAGTATTAAAAATAAGAAACAAAAGAGAACGTTATTATTAAATATTAATAAAAGAGCGCTTTTCGCGGCCGTTTATGTAAATTTATTTTGTAATTTCGCAACGCGAGCGAGAGTGGACAACAAGCACAAAACATCCGCTACGCGTATTAATTTATTATGAATTTGTTTAACGTAAGCATAAATGACAAAATGAAATGCATCATCAGAAACGCGAAAAAATAATCCACCGCGACGATGCAGCTTAAATATTCAAATTACGACATTCGAATGCAAATGCGACCGCAACAAAAAAATGGGGAGAGATGCAGTCTTCTCACATTTTGTGCGTGCACGCGTGATTACTACACACGGCTCTCTGGACGACATCCAACTAAATTTTTATTCAAATGATCATTTCAGCGAAACTTTTCCTCTTTGCTTTTCTCTCTCTTTTCGTCTCTCTCTCTCTCTCTCTCTCTCTTCTCTCTCTTTTATAGATATTATTTAGTATTGCGTAATTATGTTACAAGTGCGTTACAATTCAATTTAACGTGCGCGCGTGACGTATTTTAAAACGCTTACACGCATTCATTTTTACGCGTAAATCAAGTAAAACTAACAATACACGTTGTTCCGTCGTTAATAGAATTATTCTTCTTTTTATTACACATTCGCTATACGCAAACAATACGTCGAAATTATCGTTTCTTACAAAAACAGCTCGACGAAGTAAATGAAAACGGCGTTTCATCTTTAATTGACAAAATAAATTTGCGAGATTGTTCTGCGAAAGCATATAAACATTACACAGTCATACAACACACGTCAAGCAGCAACAGGCGCTTTCCTCGTTGGAACAAGCTATAACGTCATTAAAATTCTCTAAACGCTAAATGAACGTAGTTACCTCATATACCGCTATTGTTCGTAGTTCACATTGCGCTTCGCAAGCCTCCATTCTCCTCCCTGCATCATTGCGAGTCGGTCACGTGATCCAAACCGTCAGACCGGCGGTTTTAGGACGAGGCAATCAGGAAGATTCACGAGCATCCGTTCCGCGGCCATTTGTTCGACTGTTTAGAACGTAGCGTTGTGGAAGAAACTTTTAGGAATTCGTAGAACAGTCACGTGTATAGCGCGGCAATAAATTTGTAGTTCTCTCCTTTATAATCAACGAATGACCGTATCAAGGACGATGCGATGTTTTCCTCAGCGTTTAAGTCCCGCGTAACAGCATAACCCTTCGCGATATTAAAGTCTCTCAGTAGTATGACTATCGCGCGCGTTCTCTGCACAGTAATATCACGGTGTTGTAATAACGTTGCGGCAAAATACTCTCCGTTATGAGAAATTTTTGGTGTAGAAGTTCTAATCTACTTGTGTATAATTTTAAAAGTGCAAAAAAATGATAAAAATATAGGCAACAAAATATAAAGTTCTATAGATATATCTCATATTAAATTAGAATTCAAAGATAAGAATCTGAACCATAAAGATCCGAACAAATTTGGAAATTGAGGAAATTTCTGAAACGCGTAACTCGAATTAAATTGAGATTTGGGTCACGTAGAACCGGTGGAACTACCGAATTAGAATCCTCAGAGATGTTTCTCGCCTTGGAGAACTCTACCAAGAAGTGCTTATTTTTTATCACTCTTCGTTGTATATCTTTAACGTGTACACGGAACTTCGCTCGTAGCGAATGGCTCGAGTTTCTGCAATCTCATCCACCGAGAAGAAGCTCGACCTCTCAGGCTCTCGATCGTCCACCATAGGGAGGCACGAAACTCCATTAGCATGTTCCAGATCCCCGCTAGGTCAGGAGTAAGATTTTGTGAGAAAGATAGAAGGGAGGAATAGAGCGAGAATATAGAACAGCCGATAAATTCAAAGCTCTATGTGAAATATACACGTACGTGCAAATCCGACAAGAGAACGGAAAATAAAAAAATGTCGACGAGCTAATACTTTTCTTATTCATATGTATGTATGTATGCATGTGTATTTAATAGAGACATGCTTCTATTTTATATTATATATATGTAATGTATAGATATATTTTATATCTCGGTGTCTTCACTTTACGTTATTAACGTAATTTTCGTGTGAACATGAGATGATCTTTTCTTTCGGTTAAATTGTCTTTCACGGTTTGTGACGATTAAAGATTTTTAGATGTCAAGGTGTTACAAGCACCTATAGCTTTGCGCCCGTTGACGGTGACATCGCGATGACCAAAGACCCAAATCTAGAGAAAAATCCCCGCAGAAACGGCTGAATATGTTGGCGCACGTCTCGGAAAACTAGAAGTACGCTTTACAACTGACACGAGCATATTTGTCTGTGGTAACCAGGCCGCTTTGACAACACGCCGCGGCATTTTCCTAGGCATTGTCGCGTTCTTTTTTTTTTTTTTTGATATTTTTCAGGATCTTTCTGTCTCTTTTATTTTTTCGTTCTTCCTCTCGTTTTCCATGATCTCTCTTTCTTTGTTTTTGGCAAGAAGAAAAAGCCAGTCGCAGAAGTCCTTTCCGGTCTTTTTCCGCGATGCGATTAATGACGCTCGTTTTCCTCTGGGCGAATGGCGGGAGAAGGTGTAGAAGGTTGAATTGTCGAGCTTATTTTTGCAGCGCGGTCTTTTTCTTAATGCTGCGTGAGCGACGAGATGTAGTCAAACATAAATCTAGAGAATGAAGAACAGTGCGAGTTGTTGTCTCGGCGCAGGTCGACACGAATGCGTAATCACTTTCACGAAAGTAATTTTGATTAATTGTTGATTTAACTCGAGATAGTGTTGCGTACTTTTTTCAATAATACACGCAGCAGATTTGTTACTTTTACGTCTTTTCTAAAACTATTTTTCTCTGTCGCTATGTATTAAAATAAATTCGGACATAAGAGTATTTTTTATTCTTTTACTTATTAAGTTCCATCAAATGAAAGAAGCGTCAGTTTCTCAATGGACGTTAAGTTTATTTCTGAAGAATTGGAAGACGGTTCTTTCTCTTTACATGACGTAATTTGCGATGGTAGTGCGAAGCACGTTTGAATGTAATATTGTCACGATAGCTGAATAGGTTTACGCGCTCACTAATGGACGGCAGGTACACGGAATTACATTCTAGTAGTGTAATGCTAATAAACGGCCGATCAGATGAATTAGCGCGGCAATAACGGCGCGAGGTACCGCAGTGCAACAAAGCGCGCTCGCATAATGAAACGTCATCCTCCAGTGAATGTGGAGGAGTCATTAATTAATCAGCTAACCTGATCTAGAGATGCGGTCGAAATAACGCTGGAAATGTATCCGACAAGCAGAGATAAGATTTATAATAACAGCTAAAACTATTAGACTCTATATTCTGTTGCATTTTGACAAATAATGTAGGAATTGTGTGAGTGGGTTTCGTGATGTTTAAATAAAAAAATAGAATATTAACCAATACTTGTGTAAAAAATAAAAATGATTAATATAATTCGTAAGAAGTGATTTCCTGCGGATACAATTTTTCGCCTCGAACTGTTCGCGTCGACGGTTGCCGGTAGTCTCTCTCGACGATCTTCTCGAGTGTTATCCTTGATCTTCTGCGAAGTGTTTTCGCACGAAAATCATTGGTTGATTTCGTTCGCACGCTGTACACAATATATTTGAATTCAACCGATCGATACCAAATCAATACGGCACGGGAAAGTCAGACAAATATTTATCGCCAGGAAGGTCGTCCAAACAACGTACGAATCGAGCTGTAAGCACTTTTCAGCCGTCGTATGAATATTCGAGAATAATATGAAATATATGAAATACATTTTCATTTCTCGCGGCTACAACAGATTTTTCCCTAGAATAAATATATATTATTTTTTTAAATAAAACAAATTTGCAGCAAATTTAAGTTCGTGGTAGCATTCAACTAATACTTTATAGATTCTTTACAGTCAATAAACATAAACATTCGAATTGATGTCAATTTGATGATATACGTATACCTATCATATTAGCTTGTATTGACAATAAAACTATTTAGTTTGAACTATCTCTAGTGGTTAGTTAAAATAAATTTAATTAACAAAATATGTGTTCAGAGCACTGTTTTATTACAACATTAAGTAAAACAAATTAAACGATAGTAATTATAAACTGCGGGACAGAGTTACTTGTAGTTTTATCATTCTGTTGTAAGAGCGTAAAATGTAATGTTTCGTTTTACATTAACAAACATTTTAAAGCAAATTACACAGCTTTTACAAAAATGAAAGCAATTATACAAATATAACTAGCGTAAATGCAACAAACATAGAAACGGAAATGTTTGTTTATAATAAAAACTATTTTGCTATAATAAAAAAATATTACAAGAAAATAAACAGTATCAGTTGCGTAACAATACAACAGAAGTGCTTTTATTTATATTACAAAATTTTTCTATTTTTTCGTTTACCGGTCGACTGTATCTTCTGCTTGCTAACTTGAAATTGCCAACAGTTATCCGTAACAACTCGCGTGAGCGAGAACATCAGTTTTCGCGATGAGAAAATCTATCGGAGACGTGACGTTTGCGCAGAACTTCGCACAAGTGCGCGTTTTCTCGCACATTTAAAAAGAAAGTTTGAAAGCTTCTACGTGTTTTGTAATCAATTTTGGTCTCTCCGACTAGCATCCAGAGATTAAAGAAGCTTTCCGCCTGCCAACTTGTACGACTGCCAAGGATTTCCGGATTTCAGGCGTTCGAGAAGAGATCCGTAATTTCGCGTAAATATCGAGATGACAAGGCAGACAGAAATTTCGCAATCGCCGGAGAGTGCATTTATAGCAATAGAGAAAAAGAAAGAATAGAAGGGTAAAAGAAAAGAAAGAGAAAGAAAGCGAGTGAGAATGTCGCTGATTGTTAAGCACGGGGAGAGACGTTGTTGTCTGGACAAATAAAATTTTGAATCGTTATGGAAGCCCACAGTGGGCGGCAGTTGATTCTGCCGAAAAATATTTGTCGCTTCTGTTTGTAGAAATCACCCCTCTCGCTGTCTATCAGTCGAAGTCATTTTATTCTCGGCGCTATTTTTCCGCTTTCAATTTTTCGCGTCGTGTTTTACTTTTACGTTTGTGTTTTTGTTTTCTCCTATTTCCGTTCGTATTTATCTTTTCATATCGTACTTTGTAAATCGACGATGATAACATTAGCGAGAATCAGGTCGCAGACGTTTCGCGAGTGAAAACGCGTTGATCCGTAAAAAACTAAAAACGCAGCGTTATATTCGGACATTGCGACGGATTAGTTCGTGCCATGCCGCTTAATTTATCTTATTCTATCGAAAACCGAAACTACAACGGTATGCGCTTCATCGACACGTCAGGTTCAGATAAAAATTCATCAATACACCCGCTTAATTCCTCCGGGGCGTTGTGGGAAAGCTCTGCGAAATAAATTCCACACCACACGTGGATCGTCCCCCCAGTTAACGTTTTTATTCCACAGTGACCAATTCAAACGATGCATCTCGTACACGTAACAAAACTACGTGTTTCATAAAGCCTGCATCTGTCCCTGTCAACATTAATCGTTGATAGTTCGACAATAAAACAGTGACAAAATATTTCGAGCTATTTTTTTTTCTTCTTTTTTTTTTTTTATTGAAGAATATAGCAGCCGAATTATTTTCATGTTTGCACAAATATTAAGTGTAAAAAATATACAATATTTTCAGTAGCAAATCAATTTGTATTGTTGCCTCGAGAAAAAATGTTCTGTGAAAATACATTTCTGTAAAGCAAGAAGAGGAGAAGAAAAAATCTAAAACCCACATCAAAAATCGCGAAAGCGAAATATAAATTTATTTGCCATCGCCGGTGAATGGCATGCATTTTAGCGCATCCATTTCGTTGCACATACATCTCCCTTTTTGTCGGAAAACAACTTTGTAAGGAAATCACTTGCAGATGGTTGTTCGAGAATCACTCGCCGGTGAACTTCGGAAAAACCTGATCGAAAAGCTGTAACTTCGTCGCTCGGTCCATTACAGTATACGTTTTCGTGCGTGTACACAAGAGCGCGCGTGCACTCGTGGATATTACGTGCCGCGGTGGCTGATGGATGGGGGTGTTATAAAAGTACACAAAATAAGAGCGACCGACAGGAATTGACGATCAAGAAAGAAGACCAGAAGCGTCTCCCGTCGTTCTCGCCGACTTTTCCTCAAGATTGCACGACCAGGCAAGATCCACGATCAGCATCATTATCGCGAAATTGTTCATTTGATCGGATACTGATCGAGACGAGTTTGTAGAGGGAAATTGCTTATATTTCAAAATTAGTACAACATCTATGTACATCGATCTTATTAAACTTCTAACGTAATTTTATACACGTTTTCTTTGAAAAATAAAAAGCAACGTGAAAGCAAAATTGATTCCCAAATTTCCATAGAGTCTGATAAATTTATTAGAGATATATTTTATTAGAGATATATTTATTATGTCAAGACCTTAGTTTTTTTTTTTTTTTTTTTTTTTTTTTTTTTTTTTTTTTTTTTTTTTTTTTTTAAAAAAAATATTAATTTGCTTTATCACAATAAAATCTGAAACTATATTCTTCAACTTGCGACATAGATTCGATGAAATAAACGCATAAATCGTTCGTCGAAATTGACTAGAATCCCTTGCTCGTAGCGGTGTACAGTGTGCAAGCCACGAACGGCAGAGAGATCCATCCCGTCTAATCGCTAATTCAGTCTGGAGAGAACAATTAGCCCGGTTGGAGTCTCGTAAACACGGACTCAGATAGAATGCTTTGCAAATTGACCGATAAGTGGAACCGACTAAGACCGAGCGTCCCATCGGTCACAAAGAGAAGTTCGAGAGTTTTGAGGTTCGATATGAGCGAGACGGATTCGGTTTGCGCGGTCCGTGAAAAGAGCCGGTGAAGAACTCGGAAGAGGCTCGCCCCGACCACGACAAAGTAATTTGCACGGTCGAGCGGAGAAGAGACTGGTAGCGGTTCCCGGCCGCTCTTGCGGTCGTTGGAAGATCGTCCCGAAATAGGGGTCAACCACGTTAGACAAGCTGCTTGGCTTTTCGTGTCGGTTGTGCATAAGACAATGCGCGATCCTGCCCGCTACTAAGGTCTCTCGTGCAAGACATCATGTGCAGTTTCGTGCCAAAGCAAGCCGAGCTATCTGAATCGCGTGTTCGACCGGCGCGGACAAGCGACCGGTGGGTGTTAATCGGTATTAACGTGCTGAGCGGGGAAGGTAATTAGCGAGAGCAGTGATTATCGTTAATGGAAGAGCGCTGTACGGAAAGGATATAGAACGAGCGCGGAAACGTGAAATTCGTATTTACGCGTCGTTGTTGAAAATCGGATCGCAGTCAGCCGATTGGTTGCACATCATCCCATCGTGGTACTTCTGTAACGGAAAAATAATGGACCGCTCAGCTTGCTTTCAAGCAAAGCTTAGTGAATGCGCTTCAGATATCTGTGTGATATTGCAGCGCGATATTTGCTGTAAACTCGAATGTCCTGTAAAATGTGACAAGGATAATATTAATTATTACATATTATTATATTAACTTAATTATTATTATTACGTTAACTAGCTATAGACAACAGTGTTTGCAGAACATTGTAATTCTTCTTTCACCAGAAATAACAATTCGGCATATTGTTTTTTTATGAGCGAACTTTTACGGCGCGAACTTTTAAGTGATAATATTGCAAGAGAGCATTTATTTTCTAAATGAATCCATTGAGAGAAATATCGATCTATTGTGCTATTTTCTCAAACAAAAAATAGCCGACAGAAAAACAGGTTTTCTCGTGACGTTATTACCGCGGAACTAATAAAAAAAGACGCACATCCTGCGCACTTACTGCTATGGTCCGTTTGCTATCTAGCAAAAACACAGAAACGGTCGGGGAAGCTAGACAGAAACGTTGCAGCCATTCTCGAAAACGAGAATGTTGCGCATAAAGGGAAGAAATGGATGACATCTCGAGAGAGAATAAGAGCGTTTGTAGAGTGGAAAATGGGAGGAGAAGCGAGCCATTGTCGTGTCGGGAAATAGAATTCAATGTCTGCTTTAGTGATTTGCAAAAACACTTTTCGAATATTCGCTGCGCGAACTTCATTCGCGGTGTCGCCGTGCCCCATTGCCGCGGCAGATATTTATATTTCCTACATGATAACCGTAGAATAATATTATGGTAAAAATGCGCGATAAAAGCATCTCTCTTTTTGTTATTACACATTGTGCAATTATGGTCGTGCTTGTTGACATTGTCAAAGTTCATCGCAAACCGACCGTTGAAGGGGATGAAAATTTAAATAAATTGCTATTTCTCGTCTTCTTTTTTCAATTTTTTCATTTATCTTCCAGCTGGTCCTGAAAAAGAACTTGCGAATTATTCTTGCGGAGCGATTGAACGTCGATAAAGAGTGAGTTTATTTGAAAATGGGGCCACGTGAAGAGCGAACACATTTTTGTATAAAGCTTGAGAAAAATATTACTTAACAAATAGCAGAACAAAATGTACGTATGTACATATGTAGGAGATATAATATGCGCTAATTTTGTACATATTTTGTCCGATTTACGTTATTATCTTGTAACTAACGCAATAAAGTACCTTGGCGCGAGAATTTTAATGCAAGTTGCTTTCAAAATCCTGCAAGGTAAACTCACACGTTCGTCCGCAAAATTTTACCAAAATGTGAATTATGAAAACCGCAGAATTGGAGAGAACAATCGCAAGCTGCGAGAGAAACGAATGCGCAAAGAGAAGAAAAGAGCAAGGAGAGAAGAAAAAACAGCAAGATGAAATATCTTGAGGAAATTAAAATGCAAGGTTGTGAAGACACAGGCTTCCGCTTCCTTATTTATTCCATTACAGGATGAGTCTCGGTATTCCACCACGCAGGTGAGAGATGGCGCATGCTTTAGCGCCGTTGCGCTCAAGTTGCGCAAATTCGCGAAGAATTCGAAACTCGCGTCTCAGATTAACAAGAACGAATGAAAACATTACATTGTAAAACACGGATTTTGTATAATGAAGTTGGATTCTATTAAATGCACAACAAAGATTTAACGACAAAAAAAACTGAGAAAGAAAAGAGTTGTACACGTTTACTTATGCATGTAAAAGTGTACAACTATAGTGTAAACCTGCGTTTTAAGCAATAAATGAAATAAATCTTTGAGAGTTGATTTTATATTCAATATAATCATTTGAATTTAATTGACGTGTAACAGAACGAACAATCAAGAGAAAATTTCAGCAAACTGTCGGAATTACCGCCTGTAACATACGATTAACCCATCAATTATTTGATTACACGCTATCAGAGTTATCGCACATATTCTAAAGCATTTGATTCTAATTTACAACGCGTCCTGTACACGCCGTTATTTAATTCGCGTAAAATTCGCCGGTATTGACGCGTATTATATAAATCGGTGGCGTTTATTCTCTGTGTATGAAATGTATCAAGTAATTTGTCGTGACATAAAAATAGCCCATTGAATTCGTCAAAGAGTTCCGTGACAAACTGCGTTAATGAGAAACTGCGTTAAATTGCTTTGACATATTGAAACACAAGAATCGATCGTGACGATATTTGCTTTTATTTTCTTGTAAGTGTTTTTGTGAGACCATTAAAACACCAAAGCAAAACTTAGATAGCAAAAATTAGCTTACAAATATTAGATTGGTGCAAAAACAATTTTGATTTTTAAAACAATTTATTAAATAATTATTTATTTAATACATTTACAAATAATTATAATTATAAAAATACATTTACAAATAATTATTCACTAAATAAAAAACCCGCAATTACTTTTGTAACAATCTAATAATATATTTGATAAAATAATGATACAAAATGTCTTTTTAAAATTAAACACAATAATAGAATTGACACGACGGTAGTTTTATTCAATCCGTAAAATCACAATCAATGCAGATTTCAATTACTCGTTAATTAAATTATTGTAGACAGAATATATTTACTCAGCGTTCAAGATTTCAATTGCTGTTTCGATAATTAATCGGCAACGACGACTGTACATAAGCCTTATACGAACAGTGGCGGCCATTGTCTACGATTTCCTGCCTTCGTGAAACGCGCCTGATTGCCGCGTCTCTGTCAATTATTGGAAACTTCCTCGCACCGCTAAAAGCAAACGATTATATTGCGGCGAAAATTATTGCCTTCGTTATTCGCGACAATTTTCGAATTGCGAAGCGCTCATTGTCGAAGTCACTTTTTAATTTATTCGACTTCTCGAAAAGTCTGCTCATCAGCGTTTCTCATTGATTTTCAAAGTTAGAAAGGTGTCTTTATTATTCGTTGAAGTGAGTGTTAACAGCGAACATCTTTCCTGTTGCTTGATTTCTCTTGTAAGACTGAACTTCAACTTTCGAAGATTATTTCGACGCAATCTGTCTGGTAAAACTTAGGCAAACTTATTTAAGTAATTGAGCGTAGCACTAGCATCTTTTTTAATTTATCTCAACAATAAGATTATTTAAAATATAGTGACATTAACGCGATTCAAACCAGAAAACTATTTTTATAAATTCTTAAAACATCACAAAAGCATCAAATATCAAAATAAGATCATTTTTACTAAATGTAACGTTACCATTTTGTAAATTGTTTTCATAATGTGTGTGTGAAAAACTGTTTCTTTAAATAAATATATTCATAAAATATATTTTTTTGGACAAATACTTGATAAGAACTAATTTGTTACCCAAAGTATAGAAAGTAATATCGAGACGAGTTTAAAAACACGTTAAGTAGATCTTTTCACAAACTAGAAGATCATCTTCTATCAGACTAGAAGATTATCTTCTATCTTAATGCATATCCATAGCAATAACGTTGCAATTTGTCACGTGCCAGCTTACTGCATGACGTATCGCTAACCGCAAGCTACAAATTGCAAAGTCACCACAACAATTAACTCGACGAAGCGCTTAACGACTGGAATAGTTTCATTCTACAAGCCTGTTAGCGAGAGCACTTCAAGGCGACTGTTTGATTTACCGTAAATCGATGTTAGTACCTTCTGATATTCCTGACCGAAACTCGTAAGATTTTACGACGAGAACATTACGATATCAATTTTCCATATATGCATTGATTTCTGTCTCGATGTTCGATCTGAGAATAGAGAGAGGAGATATCTCGTAACAAGTTTCGTAACACGCAAACATGTAACATTTGAGACATCTTATAATTCGATGTATGAGAATGAGGGAGACAGACAATCAATGAACTAGGAAGCGATCAAACGGGCAAGTTTTTATTTATACTCGTTAATTCAGCGGAGAGGATTTCTAATTTGTAGCTTAGTGCAGAGAGTAGGTCACGATACATCGCGTTTTAGAGCACAGACTTGATGAACGGTCTATAACTGTTAATCGGCTGGCATTACAGTACTCTAGAAAAAAATAACGAAGGAGAAGCCGTAATCAGAGTCGAGATACGTGTAATTGCTTCGCATAAATATTATTTCAAGTTCGCATCGAATCTACATTACATCTATCTAATTTGTAAACTCTTGCAAGATAAAGTCTTCGCAAATCCAAAAATTCTAATTTTGATGAAATTTTGCACACATATAGGGAGAGCCGCTAAATAAAGTGGTCTAAATAAAGTCAATAATGTTATTTGAGAAGACTATGATAAGGTCTAAGAAAGGAAAACCACGCGGTCGTTCTGGGTCAGCGAAATCGTCGGCGAGCGCATCGTCGTTTACGTATCTCGATGGCACCGATGTTTTACGACGACTGTAGGCGATGTGTTCGTTGTTCTCATCGTGTACAGTCTTACAGTGAAGGTACAAAATCCATCGCGATGAGCCAGAAATGTGGTATATCTTAAAGGAATCTACTCTCGCTTGCATACGATATTACGCAAGTGAAATCACTGATAAAGGTCGCTTGTGATTATGTGTTTTGTTAACCCGGCTAGAATGATAAATGACTTATTAGTGGTCTTGAGAAGTAGTTGCAAAAAAAGTGTCCGTGTGAGCTTCGTATTCGCGATGATTACGTAACGTTATTCGAAGTTGTAACGTTTTTGTTATCGCGGCTTAATGTACTTTAAATATAATAATAAATACAATAGGTGAAACAGCTCCTGAAAATGTCAACAGACAAAAAATCAATAAAAGTCAGTATAGAGAATGTTAGTGTAATGAAAATGTAGTTTTATCGAAACAAAAAAACATTAACTTATTGTGATTCTTATCTATGTGGTGTTAACAAAAAAGATAATTTATTCTTTTTCATTCATACATCTATCTTAATTGAAAAAGACGTCTATACATGAAATACTCTCAATCTATCCGTGCGCTAACCTTCAATTCCATTCGGGCTTAAACGCAACATTACTCCCGAAGGAAGAGACAACTTCTTCGATCGTTACGGTGACATATGCGCGGCGGTTCGGGCCAAGCCCTCGCGAAATCATTCACGAGGCAGACCTCTCACTCTCTCCCCACGTGCTCGAAGTACGAGGCTTCGTGGCGGGGAGACAGGAGAAAATCATGAAAAGTATGAGCGCGAGCAAGTGAGAGTGAGCACACCCGACGTGTACACAAACGAGCGAAACAAATACTTCTCTCTCTCTCTCTCTCTCTCTCTCTCTCTCTCTCTCTCTCTAATTTCAACCTGTGTAAGAGACTTGGCGAATGTCCTGGTAACGAGAGAAGTCGTCAGTGTCTCGGTGGACCTCCATCTGGTACAGCGGACTGAGACTCCTCGGGGATCGTCCGTCTCGGATCGTTCGCGTGTTGCCTGGCGTGCCGGGTTTTATCGCTGTCGTGGTTTTCCTTTTCTTTTTGCAGTCGCGCCCTAAAGTGGACCACGTAATCCGCTCGATACTCGTGAGAACGGGAGCGTGCGAGACGGAATAAACAGTATACGTATAGAAGACACTTGCTTATGTTCGAAATCGTTAACTTGACGGGTATTCGTGCAAGATCGCAAAGATTTTAGAGTGCGCGGAAGTAATTTTTTCATTCATATACCTCAATCAAGCACGCGCTTGACAGCTTTGACATCGCGCTTCGATCGATACCACGTGGATTGAAATTGATGACAGCTGCCTCTGATTGCTTCTGGTAACAATACTGAAATTTGCGTCTCAATACAACTGCATTCATTATTGTATCTTTTGTCAATCCGACGTGAACTGTTAGAACACATAAAAAACGCTTTGAGAAAATTACGTGAAAGTTAAAATGAGATTTTTTCAAAAGTTTTATATAAAATTACAGTAAAACGTGCGTTGTCACGTGCTTCGCATAATATGAATGTATAATATTTCCTGCAACTTTAATTATAATTTACAAATATATGTTTAAAAAATTGTTTTAAATAATTAAGACACAAAAAAAAGTTCGTAATCGATCGTGATAACTAATAACATATTTAAAATATTTTTTCTATATATAAACAGTATATTAATTTTTATATTTTAAATAAATTCGAGTGCAATAACAAGAACTGTTGTTTTGATTAATTCAATTATATTCTCTCCACGGTAAATATTGCGGTTGGGCGCAAAAATATGTGTAAATGCGAAAACGAAGATAAACAAAATAGCGATGTGCGTCGCGTGGACGTGCAATTTAATTCAATGACCAACTGCTGTGTATTAGGCTTGCCGCGTGTTATTCTACTCGTGAACGATCGTCAAGCTAATCGGCAGGAAATAATTTGTTTGGTCGCACCCGGATTATACATAGGGGTGTGATTGGCCGTAGATGATCGATTGCTGTATATGTATATTGGATTGCATATATTGCTGTTTGCGTGCGGAAATTAGAAGCCATCTAAGCGTTACTATTGTCGCGAAGCAATTGAACGTGATGATTCACACGAGAGAAACTTTTCAGTATGTGTAACGAACCTGATAAACTAATTCAATTTGCGGAGATAAAACGCTTACAGTTGGAGTAAGTCATAATTGTTGAAAATTTAAAATAAACTACAATTTATAGAAAAAAAACACGACAATTTGATACACAATTGCAGATTAATATTTATCATTAAATGTGTTTTTGTGATAACATTAGAGAATCTAAAGTAGTCATTGCTATTAATTTTGTACAGGATGCTTAAAACAAATATTAACACGTAGAGAATTTGTATGTACATGTTTAAAAAGTGTTTTGGAGTTTTAAAGTGAAGATCATTTAAAGAAGAATATATTGACGATGATAATGAACAAGTGGAGACGTTTTGAAAACATTTGTTGCTGTGATATATCTTATGTTCTTTTAAAAGTTCTGTTTCTTTAAAAAAGTTACTTGCATATAAATATTAAAATATATTGTTAAAACACTCTTTATTATATTAAATTAATATATGAGTATTATAATTTGTGTGTAGGTAAACACAGTTACACGTGTATTATGCGTAATATGATAATGTTATGATTATATTATGTTTAATATAATAATGTTAGTTACCGTGTCGTAAAATCATCGAATCGCTCATTAAACAAATACGTGTAATTGGATGCAAGTTTATGTCAGTTTTAAGCAACATCAAATACAAATTTACAATATACGTTTCATACAAGTGCCGTCGATTAATTATAGCGTGTAGAGGTTTTTGACCGATAAATCGACTGTTTCGCGTGTATACTTAAAGAACACTTGCTATCGTAGACATTTCGTTTCTAATTTGCGTTCCGCTCTAACGCGTTCACTCTCACAAACGTTCGTGAAAAATCGCTATAGTTAAGTGATAATGCTCTTTCATCTCTCTTTGGCGCGACAGTTTCAGAAAATCTGCAATATCTGTCATTTTGTGCTTAACGTTTTGGTTTTTACTTTTTCTTTTTCGTTTAAAGTTTAAAATCTAATTTTAACATTTCAGCAGTTTTCTCAAATCTTATAAATCACCGATACATTTTATCAGAATATTTAAAACTGTTTACGACGTTTTAGTTCCGTATTTTTTCACTTTTTATTTATTCGATCAAGATGATTATCAATTAATTAGCTATGCGACACAGATTCCACGCAGGTATTTGGCAATTTTGAAAATCGAGAGGTTCTACATTTCCTGTCTCCGCGTTATAAGAATTTATGCGTTTTGATTAGCATATTGTAGTGAGTCGCTAGCACGTGCAACAAGTTATTGTGAGAACTTCGCATAATTTTACCGATACTGAAAATCATCAAATGTCCATGGTGCATCAATTAGTTTTATTTACATATTCCAAACATAAATGAGGAGATATCGTTTTCAAAAACTTCATCTCATGAGTGAACAGCTCATTTACTAACAGTACCATAAAATTAGAAAGTGGTCTACTAATAATTAGTCGTTTTAAAATGACTCGGTCCCGTTGAGATATTTTTGGAATTTAAGAGATCGTTCGGGCTTAAACCATAACTTACATTAAATGTCAAACCTTCCTCTTTTTGAGGCAGTAATTTCACTTCCACGTGCGTAATCCACTTTCACGAAACCGGTATTGTGGCGCGCGACATTCGATCCGTTGCGCGGCGTCGGGATTGCCGCGAATCACTCCGCGAGGATCGAAATTGTAAAACACAAGTTGGCCATGAATTTTTTGATACCTACCTACGGAAAGTCCCAGCTGTTTTATGGGATTTGATTTCGGACTCCGTAGAGGCTCGAAGTAGTGAATGTGCTGCGCGGAAGGAAGTGCGAAGCGGTCTCATGTGTTGCACGGTGCGCTGAAGAGACGAAAGAAGGCGGAAAAAAGGCAGTGAGGAACCTACCTACGGCGGAATTTCTTTAGCTAACTTTGCGAAACGGTGAGTCAAGTAGCGAGATAAAGTTTAATGGATCTTCAGGTTTCGAACTTTTGAGGTACGGAAGAACACAGTCAAGTAATACGTGAGCTTCATCGTAACTTTGAAACAGTGCTAGCGTTAAAACGTTTCGCTCTCGATCATTTCTTATGTCTGTTTTGTGTCGCGCCTGCGAGGAAAACGCACGTGTGAAACTTCTTTCACTTTTTTTTATCTGTAATAAAAACGAGCAGGATAAATGTTATTTAAACAAGAGGGGCAACTCTTTAACTATTTCGGGAAGTAAATCTTTATCAGTAGTAAGTAATATGAAAAAATAGTATTTTTCGAAAGTAAAATTTGATTATAAGAACAATATTTTTTGATGTCGAATTTGCTTGTAATTTTAATGGAGTTCCGTTTAAAATTAGAATATCCTTTATCATCCGCGGACATTGCTGTCTCATTCGGTCGAGCATCTCGATCGCTATTCAGGCAATCGAATTCGCTGGATACCGATACCACGACATATCGATCGGCCAACAAACGAATTTACCCCGAACATTTGCCTGCTAATTCACCTATGCATGCCACATAATCTGGTTACGTCGCTGGCGCCGCAGGAATGCGCGGGATACTCACCTGTGTAGCTAATAGCGCTGTAGTACTCTCGATTTTCACATATGAGTAAATATCTCTTTGCACTGCAAAAGAAAACAACAATTTTATAAATAAAATAACAAAAGTCAAAAAAACATATTTATCAGCAAACAGATCAACTCAATAATCTTTGTTCTCAGTCTTGACACATGTTTTTATTTTATTAAATTATACAATATCAAATTTGTTATTGTACAATATCTAACTTCTATATTTTTACTGTTTGAAACTTCTATGCCTATACATGGTTAATTTTTCCATTGCAGTCTGTGTTTCGATTGTAACACACCGCAATCGTACTATAGGCGTGCAATTCTATCGCGCGGGATCTGAGGTTATTGCAGGAAATATGGTTGTCACTCCCGAGCCTTTTATATACAATCCCACTATAACCCTTTGACACGTAAACCCCATTCTGTGTGACCTTAGTTCTAACGGTCCGTGTGGTCTCAGTTTCAATTCTTAGTTTACAATCGAAGCTGACTAGATCAATCATTTCCAGTTTGAGTAAATGTTTGCAATCCTCAAGCACAACCTTCCCTTAATTAAACCTTGTTCGATTGACTAATACTGCAATGTTGCTGAAACGCAACATTTTACCGTAACTCAATTTCAAAACAATTAGATTCTATTTTGTTTCCGTATATGTTGTCAGATTCTTGAAAATCTTAAATGAGATTTTTTCGGAAATTATGCAAATAATAACAGAGAAACTATTGTGATACAAGTTTTAGTTTATTTTATTTATATTGAAACTTATATGTAAAACTTGTATGACTTCACTTTGTAAATGACATCACTTTGTAAAAAAACTTCAAAATTCGAGATATTAAAATATTTGAATATTAAGTTATATTGAACAAATTATTAATTAATTAAATAACTAACTAAAGAAAAATACTGTCTAGTTGCGGTAACATTGGATAATCGAGTTTTTGAGACTTCGAATTTTTCCATACGTGTTCCATCCGCAACTGACTCGGTCGATTTGCTCGCGGATCTCACTAAACGTTTGTCTGCCAATTTCCTTAGGCATAACGTGCGTGAATCTGCAGCAATCTCGTTAACGTTATTGGACATACAGTAACGCGCGAATGCGTCACAATTACAGCGAGAAGCAAATTGCCGGGTGCTGCTGTCCGGAAACGGACTTTGCAGTCTCGTCGTCTAAATGAACGCTTCATTCTTCCGCCCCGGAAGACTCTGTCTTTCATGCGACTGGAAATTAACCTGAATCTTCCTTGAACTCTGGCTTTAGTCATCTTATATCGTCGATAAAAATAGTTAAGAATTTATAAAAAAAAACTTACAGACATAAAAATAATTACTTATGTATTTAGTTAGAAAAATAATCTTTCTTCTTGTGCTTTTCTTTTTTAACCCCTTTTTCAACTTTTAGCACGCGACTTTACTACTAAAATTTAACATAAATTACACGCGTCGAATTCCCAAATTGCGATTTCAACCTTTTCTAAATTGTTCAAAGAATCTGCCATGAAAATGGAGGGTTGTTTCGAATTGTTCTCTGCATATTGATTTTAACGAGACTGACAAAACCAGTTTGTTCCATGACGAATAACAAGAGCTGTCATATTTTGTTGAGATAGATTTTCGCGATTTGTAAAATATCGCTGCGGGAATAATTCGAGATATCGTTTTATCAATTAATATCGACGGACAATCACGTCACTATAGCTTCGTAGACACTCCGCTGAATGTATCGGGCTGCACAGCTCGCTGGTGGTATAATTGCCGCTGCGGTATCGCTTTCAGTAACCCGTCATTACTTCGGCTTCTGCGTTGTTTGCGGCTAGCTTTGGTCATGCCATTTCCTCGATATCTGTTTCCTCTCTCTCTCTCTCTCTCTTTCGGCCTATGGGGATTACCCTTCGCGCGCACGCCGACGGTTATTGTCTTTCCGCGGAACAGCCGCAGGGTATCGCCGCAAATAAACCAGCTGACGATCGGCTATAAGCTATCTTAAATAAGCTTTTTATAGAAAGCGATATCCCCGTTAATGTACCTCCTTCCGCGCATTTCCCGCATAATTGCCGTAGTCTGTCTATATAGACATCGCGTTTAAACTCGTGAAGTAATTATAGTTTTTGCGAAAATGAAGACTAATGCGACAACAAATGTTAACATTACAGTTACGAGTGAATAATTCTCTCTTTTGTGAGTTTAAGTATATTTATAGAATTATAGAATAATTTATAGTTAGCACTCTTCCAATGATTGGCACTTATTGTGGTTTTTTCCAATTAGATTTTTCTTTTGTTAACATTTTTGTCTGTGGTTATTTTAGTAAGTGTGCGGACATTATAGTAAGATTAATTTAGATTTTTTATGGCAACTTTATATTAGAGTTCTTTATTTGTCTTTTAAAAACGATAAACATTGACAGGTATTTAAAATGCTTATTATTTGCTTTATTCTACTTGATTTATAAAAAGTGTGTATCTTTACATGTACAATCCTCTTTTTCAATATTCCAAAAATGGCAAGATCTTTAATCAATCTCGAAATTACGGTACATGCAGCGAAGAGTCTTTACGCGCGCTGAAAACGAACAACAATTTCCATGTCCTGGTACCTTGACGTGCATGTTTTGTTTGTTGAGGTGCACGTTCTCTTTATTGTCGGAAGTATCGTCGTCGGTCGGAAGTTTCGACACGCGTCGCGAATTTCGCGCTCACATCAGGAACGAGAGAAGAAGAAGAGAAATGGAACCGCCGCGGCAGAGGAAGTAGCGTCGTAGCTGTTTGTCGAGCATGTAACGAGTACCGTGGTAATTGCTCCACAATCGAGGCGGTAACCGGCGCAATATCTGCATGCGTTACGTTCCGCGGACGAGACTTAATTTCGCCTGCGTCAGGAACATGTATCTCCTGATGCTTTCTAATGCGAAGAGGAAAGACGACAACGCAAGACACAGCGAGCGCGCGCTGCTCTTTTGTTACAACGATCATTGCAACGAAATTGCCGCGTTTCCCGACGTTAAGCCATCCGCGTTATCTCGCAACGTTTATCACTGTCCGTGAGCGGCGGCTTTCATAAACAAAGCGGACTTTGAATTAACACAGATTGCACGGGAAAGATAAGTCCCGAACATTTGACGATATCTTCATTGAGAAAGAAGGATTACTCACAAAATGAGATCTTTCCGTACATCTAACACGTTCTATTAAATTTCTTATAATTCTGTAGTACAAAAAATCGATATATCGATATGCGATATATCTCGATATGCGATATATATATCGATATGCGATAATATGTTTGCATAGAAAAATCTTATTCTTGCTTAAAACGCTACTTAGTATAGTAGTACTATATATGTACTATTGCAACAAAAATATTTTGTATCGACGCGATCTAAAATTTTAATTCAAAAATAATGTGTAAGAATTTACACTCTTAAAATATAAATATATATTTAGATATATTAATAATGATATTGCATACAAAAAATAAAATAAAATAGAAATAACTGTTCTCTTTTTGATCTCCGATGTTGGAAAATGCACACTATGTGTTTGAACAAGATCGACGAATTTTTCTTTTTCTTTTTATTTTTTTATTATATCTCACATGCAATTCTCGCATGTAGCGCGAAAATTCGACGATTGCCGCAAACTGCCGATAACAGCGCGTACACAAATATTTCGCCCCGATATTATTGAATGCAGCGTCGATGCCCTCGATGGTGTAGAGGATGTGTGTATGTATAACTTTGTTACGCGTTATTACGAAACAATTACGTAAGGTCAAAGTGTGGCAATGAGCGCAGTCGGGCAGTAAGATAATAGTGTCGTTATTAGAACGAGGAAAGGGTGTTTTTTCCTGCTCTCCGCGCATTGTAACGAGAATAGTTCGGATCGATGTCGCCTCTATGAGGTTAAAAAAAAATAAATAAATAAATGTACGCGAACAGAAGATATTTACGTACCATCTATATATATAAGTTTGTCATCTATTTGAGTAAACACAATTGTATTAAATAACATTTAAATAATATTATTACATATTTGTTTTATATATTCTGCATATGTAAATAAAACTAATAATATTGTACTTTTGTGAGAAAAAATTTAAATTGAAATGATCTTTAATCATTTTTCTCTTTGGTCCTCTATAATTTGTAAGTTATTAAGTACAATCTCATTATGTGTTCAATTTCATTAACGATTTTGTCTTGAATTGAGTTCTGAAGAAAAATATTTAGTTTTGGGACAATTTGCATTTATATCAGTGTCGAGACTGCAACATATTCTATATACGTATTCAAAGCGTTTGAACAGTTGCACAAATATTTTCCACGGAAAATGTTTGCTATTGTTGCACTTTGTGGCGAAAAAATTTTTGCGGTAGCAAATACACGTACAAATGGAAACAAAGAAACTGTGAGATGTGCAAATATTTCTTGTTAAGTTAAAAAAAGAAACGGATATATATTACATAGAAATAGAATTGCAAAATTAAATTAAATTAGATGAAATGTAAACTATTGCGCAAACTTCAAAACACATGTAAAAAAACGCATATAAAAAAAATGAGCGCATCTCTGTCTTTCCATCGAATTTCGCAAAGTTTACGAGAAATTAGAGGAAAATTTCAAGTTTGTTCTGCTCGCGCTATGATAGAGATAATGATAGATTATGCAACATGATCTGTTACGGTAATATCCAGTTTAGGATTACCGCAGACTAATCGAATTTCACGGCTTTGCAAAGGCAACTTTCCTTTTATATTTATCTTTTTGGTAATAAATTTTAAGCATATTTTTGATAGATGCACGGCGAAGATTTTATGCAAAGCAGTTAAATTCTTATTCGATCTTAATTTGTAGGAAAATTATTGCAATAAGCGAGCCAATTTCCAACTTGGCAAGCTTCTTCCTGCCGATTTTTCAGGAATAATATCTTTTTATCCTTTAATTCTCAGATATTCGGCGCAAACGCTGATAATAAAAATAATTAAAATATTTTAATCAAAAGTCTTAAATCTTTCTGTTAAGAAAGAATTTTAACTTGAATGAAATCATAAATAAAGTAAATTTAAAATATTTTAATATAAGAATCTCTCAGAGCGTTGAGATCTTCCTACTTTTATATCAACTTTTAGAGAAACGACAGTTTTTAAAACTTCATCTACTTTTTCGTTGAAATTTCTATGAAAGTAGTTTTATTGTCATTTCGCGAATTTTGCATAAACCATCGCGTTGTCCGTAAGAAGTTTATAATGAACATATTTCGACTTAGTCAGCTTTTTTTTATTGTTGCTTGCTAAATTTGACTTTAAAATGTTTTCGGCGGAAGGAAATATTGAGCAAACAGAAACATCTGCAAAATTTTTATGTTCACCTTGTTTTTTTTTTTCTTGCGAATCGCTGCTCGCTACGTGCAAGTTATCAGCGCGCGTAAAGAAAGAAGGGTACGAATTTTTTAATGTTTACGATTTGCGTTTTTATGATTCCGCACGGCACAAGAGATAAAAGAATTGGGATAATTCTAGTGGATTCGGACAGAGAAAAGGGGACAGCCATGAATGATGCAATAAATTCTGCGGTAGCCCTCCTTATGAAACCCACCCATTTTTTGCGCAAAATCGTGGCGTTCCGTCAATTGTTTTGTTTGCATCTGCTTTGCATTCGGCGGTAGCGCGATTTATCGCGCCGGTAACATCGCGAGAGGGAAGGAGGAGGCGATCCGGAGTGTGCATGTCCGGAGATCAAAATTAATGCAGCTAATTTGCAGCTCGAAGTGGAGACATTAGCGTAACAAATTTACGTTCCATCGTCGGTGAACGGAATGACAGGAAATTCGCTTGAGCGACACGCGCGACGAAGAGATTATCCGAGGAATTAAATTTCTGTAGGCAATCCGCATTTTGTGCATAATTAATTAATCAGTTTAATCCCCTCAACTTGTCTCCAATCACCTGCCACTCTGTTGTATCAAACAGGTAATTCTATTTCGCCAGACTAACTACTTAAGCAATGACAGCCGTAGTCAAACTATAATATTAATATTACCAAATACAAAATTCAAATGTGTGTTACATAAATGTGTCGCATTTGGTTCAAACAAATTTGCGAGTCTTATTATATATTATCATCTTTTAAAACCAGACATGACAGATCCAAGCGCTGCGCGCACTATAGTTTTATGTGTACATATATACGTACATACATATTCGTATAACCCTAAAGTGTCAAAAATACACATTTGACAGCGGCTGAAGCGACACACGAGGTCAACTACAAAAGAATCAATGACGTTCAATAAAACAGTTGCTCTGTAGCAATCGAACGTAATTGGCTCTTACTTTTAGAATCAACACATCAACGAGTGTTTTGACAAGACAACAATTCAGCAATTGTTCTGCTGAACGCGACCAATTATTGTGAAAGATGTCGATATTGTGAAATACATACATGAAAGTATCGACTTGTGTACGGATTTTTATGAAAGGAGGATTTATTGTCGATAAAAAAGACATTGATAGTTTACAGTTCTTAATATTTAACGGAGAAATCGGAGAGTGAAACGCAATGAAACTACACACACACTATAACAAAAAGATCGCATTTAGATAAGTTTCTCATACATGTAACAAAGAAAAAACTCATTATGTGTACTTCTTGCAAATTTGTTAATTTAGTTGTTTTTTACATGCGCGATCAATCATCAATATTATTTAACCTTTAGAGGACGGGGGTGGTCGAAATATCGACCACCTACCAGGTTGGGAACTTATACCGACTAATCCGATAAAATTATACATACATTTCGGGTAAATTAAAAGGTCGATTTGAACCAAAATTTTCCCGTCCTCTAAAGGTTAAGCTGCTTTACTCGATTCACTCTCGAGCGCGTGTCGATCGAGACGATCAAGACGATCGATCGAGAGATCGAGACGGCAACCTGGGAGCCGATCAAGCTCGCAGCAACTTTAGAAGGTGGTACAGGTGATTCTCGCGCAGGTGTGTTTCCGAGAACTCTTCTTTGTTTATTTTTGTAAATAGGCCGTGAGATCGAATTTTCATCAAGCGTCATTGGGTGGTACATTGTGACATCCTGGAAAAGTAAGTCCTGGCTTGAGGTGACCAAACAGGTGCATTTGACCAGGGAATCAGGTTGCGTGAGAGATCGACAAGCTAACGTTACCAACCGGTTCTTTGCTCAGGAAACTCAGTGGACGATGATTGCTCGATCGCTTCGACGATCGTTTCACGGTGCGAAACGAGACCGTAAGAAACCGTGTACACGGTTGTTTTCATATGCAAGTCGACACGACTTTCTCGATTTGATTAAATTGTATTTGCAACAAAGCATAATATTGCAATAAATAACTTAACATACAATATTTTGTATTTTGTATGAAATATTATACATACACAAACGCATTGATACAAGAAAAGTGTTTATTTATAATTAATAAACTTTTGGTTAATATTAGCAGCTTAATTACTGAGAGAGATTGAGATCTATTGTGTAACAATCGAATTACGCGAGAGCGTGGAAAAATGTTAAAATCGAATATAATCCTCTTCGCTACTTAGTATCCTGATAGTGGACACCTGGTCGCGCACCTGAACTACCTGGTTCGTAAATTTATCTGCGCATGAAGACCGCGAATCCTCCTTACGATTTTTACCGCTCTGGTAGATGGAGATTTGTTTTGTTTTAACGCTTCCCAACCTATGGCTTCCCTTTCTAAGCACACGATCGTCTTGTCGTAGCGAGCGCATTGCTCTTTCGGCTTTAACTCTCTCTTATACCTCCGTACAACACATGTCGATATATTTATCTTTTTTAATAAAATTAATATATTATAGATAGAATATACTATTTGAATTTTTTTAGAAAAATAGATTTTTTTATTGTTTTATTACTGTATAAAACATACACGTCGTGTATATTTGTTTTTACAAGTGACAAAAGTTTTAAGTCACTCAGTTTCTATCGTTATTACCGTAACCTTTCCGTGACATTTTCCAAATCCCGTATTAGAGTTCGCGTATTTATACGTCAAGTGACCGAGATGTTTTCCACAACATTCTTCTTCGTGGAACTTGCTCGACGACCTTTTCCGCTCGAAAAACTGTTTGCAGGTGAGTTTTATGAAATTTCTAAAGATATTACGACTATTCATTTAAACTGTAATCAAATTCTGTCCAAGATAGCACCATCTCAAAGAAAGCCGCGAAAAATTGTTTCTCTGGTGGTTTTTAATTTTCAATGAAAGTCGTGTATTGTTTACAAGCTATTTCAAAATACTATTCTTCACCTAGATCAGGAATAGAATGTAAAACGTTTTAAAATTTGTGAATAAATTAAGTTTTTAAGTACTTTCGAGACCACAATTCGTTTAAATGGCCTACTAATAACACACTTTGTATTTTTTTTACGTTGAAATAATTTTGCAAAATACACAAAACTATAATCGCTATTTTAAGATATTTCTTCGACAATGGTTTAGATAATACATATATTTAAGCAGCTGAATTCTTTTTTTGACTGAATTTAAAAAAATTTTAAAGTCTTACTACTATTAAAGATGACCTGAGATCACAATGAGAAACGAGAGCCCAATATTCTCAAGTGAACAATCGAGAGCGTTCAAGCAAATCGAACATTTCCCCTGGTCAGGAGAGCAGCATAAGCGTAAGTGTGAGATAGGTCAGTGTAGATCTAAGGTGAATGCACCAACGGATATGTTGCTGTATTGCGTCTTCGTAGACCTGATAATGTGAGTAGTGTGGTAGTGAGATTTGTAGTAGGGCAACATATGCGTGGCAACGACTCACTGTTTGATGTCATGTCATATAGGCATTTTTTTTATCCGCGCAGAGAAAGATGATTTTCTATCAAATAAATAACTCAGTTCTACGGTTGCGTGAAAACATTTGGATTGCATTAATTTTCTCCGGTGACGTTCGCGTCCGAAGTAATTAATTCCAATTTTTAGAATTGAAATTTCTGAATTAGAAAAATTTTGCGCGCAAGCTGACGCGTGAAACAATTTGAAACACACTTTTTAATTATTTAAACTATTTCTCAACTTTTAGATATTGTATTCTTCGTTTATGTAGATTGAAATTAAATATCTGTTTTAAAATGTTTTGATAAATTAGCATCACGCACGTCTACGTAGGTCGTCACAACATGCGGTTTTTAATAAACATCATTATTTTCTGTAGCGTATTGATGTTAAAATTTGTCTAATCAGTGGATCTGATTTACAAAATTATAAATTGAGGTTATTTTATGCGTTCTAGAGATAGTTAGGTTCGTTCAAATGCAGATTCCAGAGACTGATACTTGATAAACGTGTTCACATAAGAATAATCGTGACATTTAAATATAGAGAAATACAGCGATCGCGACTGCGACTTAAATCTTAATTTTTCAATCGCGTGAGGCCCCGCAAGAATTAATATATTTAAACAATTTAAAAATCTAGTGATAGTAACAGTGTAGCTATTTTCTTAACGCGCTGTTAACAAATATATCTGGGATTTTAATCAAAATTATAACTACATAATATAATTACATAATTATATTTAAAATGTAATTTACAACGTTCTTCTCTTAAAAAAGATCTTAATCTCAAACTCGTTAAACATAAAACAAAAAATCAAACAGCGACAGAAGACCTATATAAAGATATTTTTAGAAATACATCACACGCGCAATATTATGACGAGAATTTATTACATTCTCTATTACATTCTATTACATTCTCTATCGTTTGCACAAATGATAAAGAATGTTTTACGCACCTAATATGGACGTTGCGAGAATATTTCGTCATGTTGCATTCGTAATACTTTGTATCATTTAAATAAGAAATATATAATCTCAACAACGTACTCTGTTCTACTCACCGAAAAGAAAGGACAAGTGAATCCAGTGGCAATCGACAGACACACTTTGTTGTTAACCTGTTACCTTCACGACCAGCTTTTACCCCTACCGTGGATATGCGCTGTTCTAGCTGCGGTACGCGGAACTTGGTTGAACGAGGAGGAACGAGGAAGGTAACGACGTGGAAGGAGGACGCAGGTGGAAGGTGGGGATAGACGGTAAAACTGTGACCTTACACCTTCGGGCAGGTGCAACATCCTGCAGTCTCTGCTACCCTGCTCGCCCACGCTCGCGGAATTCACCTGAAAAGGAAATCTCTTTCGGTGACGAGACCGCGGCGCGGCCTACCTGTTTGCGATGCGCGTGAGGCTGTTATCGCCGTCGTCATCACCGACGAGAACGTCGTCAGCGCAATCGCACGTCGCGCTATCGCGCTCCTCCTTCTTGGTAACACCAGCCGCCTGCATACTCTCCTGTTACTCCGCTGGTCGTCGAAATCACAAGTAACTCAACGTGTGATACAGATATATAGTAAATATACATCTTTTCAACTATGTGTGTATTATTTTTATAGTTTTTCCTTTCTTTCTCTCTCTCTTTCTCTCTCTCTCTCTCTTTCTCTTAGTTTATCGCAACTACATATGTTCGTGTAAGAGATAAACTTATTATTACAAGTTTCTTCCTGCATCATTGCAATATTTAATCTGCAACATTTCCGATGTTAATCGTTTAAAATAATTTAATTCGATGTTTAGAATTTGCATTGACACACATTTTTATCTGAGGAATATTACATATAATTTATGTTTTTCATATACACTTATATTAATGTGTTAATTAAATTCTATTTTGATAAGATACGTGGAACGATTGATAAGTATCCGAAACGGCGCGTAGATAACGATCAAGATATCACATTGCAGTTGTGTTAACAAGTTTCATTCTTTAGAAGAACAATTTTCGAACATTGGCTCAGGATCTCATATAATCTTCGCGTGACATCTTATCAAAATAGATAGGCAATTACAGCAGCTATGTGCATACTTACATGTGTATGAATGTAAAGATACGTACGTATGAAGTTATGTGCGTACAAGTCGATAAAATTCTGTGTGCTGAATTATTGAAATTTTAGTAATATAACTTTTGCCGCAATTTCTACCAGCATTCTTTTCCCACGTTTGAACATTATAACATGTGCCTCGCGATACTCCGCCTCAGAACATAAACGACAATTTCGTCAGTAAATATTTCCCAAGACAACCGCTAACTTCGCGCACTACAAAATCAATTGACGTTTATTACGGGACTTACTCAAACGCAAGATATCCAACTGTTCGCATCAGTGTTTGCGAATCTTAATTAAAACTCTCTTTGTATTAAATGCTCGAGGACGAAGAAGGAAGAGAGACAAAAAGAGATGGGGAGACACAGAGAAAAAGGGAAGAACGGCCGGACTTAATCTTTGAATAACATGGAAAGGGCGCAAAGAGAAAGGGAGAGAGAATGTATAGATATATAGACTGAAGGTACTCTCGAAAGTGGGAGGTGTGGGCGTCGAGCCAGGTAAAACGCTGCACCTCTGAGTCCCAGGCAAGCAGGCGATCGAGGAATCGAATGGAGACGAAAGCAGGCGCAAGACAGGTATCGATGCGAAGCCTGAGTCGTTGCCTGGATCACCGTAAACGCGAGACGGGCGTTTCCGGTGATCCTCATTAGTCGCTGTCTCGACTAATTAGACATTGCATCGCGTAATCACTTTCGCTCCTGTCGTGAGAACTGTTGTGCTTCGTTTACCGAGCGCGCGGTTCGAAAGAAATACTTTGTTTTTTTCATCAAAACTGTTTTACATAAGAATACTTTGCTTGAGAGAGACAACTATCTCTTTATTTGAACGTCTTCATATTCTTTCAATATCGCAAAGCATTTACAAAGTACTTGTGGGAAGTACAGGTTTCTGTTGGTAATTTGTAATTGTTGATTTGTTGATAATTTTCTTTTAATTTTCTACTTATCTATTTTTCTACTCAATTATTCATTGAAAAAGATCCGACTTATCAAAACGTCTTTTATCTTGATTATCTTGTTTTCATATTAAAACTATTTTCATACACTGACATCCTGTATTTTGGATCGTATTTGGCCCATTTTTACAAACTTTCATTTATTTAGAGAAAATTTTAATTAGTTAGACAAACAAGAAAATGATTTTAAAACTTTAGGTTTTCTCAAATATTGCATTAACTGTTATTTTAATTTTTCCACTACTTTAAAAGAAGCCCTCGTCACGCCTGCGTGTTGGCTTCGGAAGAGTCTCGTGTCAGTCACGCGCATGAAGGTGCGAGACGCAGCACGTTTATCCACGATCTCGCGCATTATCCACGACGTGCGCAGAGTCGCTGGTTATTGGTATCGACGTAGCAGGGGATCAGAAAACAGTCGCAGGTAGACACTTACTGCGTATGTCGCAGGCTTCGGTCACTCGACGCGTCGTCCTTCTTTGTGTCATCGCAATACTCGAAAAAGTTGTTATTTCTTTATGTTTAATTAATTTTATAAATAGTTTCTTGTTGTCATTGATTGATAACGGATGTTTTTTAACAATTAGTTTAATAGTTATCATTATTTATTTGCGTTATTTGAAATAGCCTTATTCGATTTTTTATAACAGATGTATCAGCAAATGTCAAGAATTGCGAAATGATTTTTTTAGCGTTACGTTTTTTATTATCCATTAAATTGAGACTATTGAAGAAATATTCATAGATAAGTTTCTTCGTTGCGCATAAATTAACATATCAAACAACCAAGTCCTTGATACTTCTCTTTTAAACTACAATAGATAATTAATATCATTTTTATATTAACTTTAAGTGCTATATTTATTTTCAAGGTTATTCAGAAGGTTATAAAAAGCTAACAGAGAAACAAAAACGACGTTGTCACAAGTCTTTTTTTTTTTAATAAGTAATAAATATTATCCCGGGAGTAGTCGCGTGGGGTGTTTTTTACATCCCAGCGTAAAAATGAAGCTCACGTCATAGTAGTTGTTTTATTCTTTTTTTGTTTGTTTTTATTTTCTTGATTTCTGTTTACTTTTTTTAGAAAATA
>QVOB01015682.1:0-57918 GCA_014839585.1 Pseudomyrmex concolor
CTTTATTATATGTAGTATAAAAAAATGGTTCAGAACTTTTCGACTCAGAATAATCCCTTCTACCTGCTTACGAGCGGTGATACGGTCTTTCTGGGACACCCTATATATGATAAACAAATTATAAGATAAATATATACATACATTTATAAAATATAAGTATAAAAAAAATATAATGTAATAATTTCCCAAATTTTTCATAAAACATATCACTTGACACATACACACACACACATACACACACAAAATTATTTATCTCACAGTCAATTTGCAATACAGTTTGTTAGTCATAAAAGTCTCTAATATTTAACATTTATATAGAGATATGATATAAAACTAGACGTAACACCATTTATTTGTCCTTAATTAGTGCTATAGATAAAATTTCAATCACAAAACGCGTTTACATGGTTTTGCTAATTGTTGTAACACAAAAATGTTATTATTCTTTGGTCAAGTGTAATATTGCGAAAGATAAATAACAGAGAATAACTATAGCACAATTACACAGCATTGCACTATCAACGTGCTCGTTCGAGAGAGACATGTGAAAATCAGAACATGACACTTGAAGGATATAGAGCGAACTGATATTTCACGGTTCTTGCATCGAAATTAATAGCACGCAAGCCGCGTCCAATTAATATTTTCATCGAACGCTGATGTCTCTTGTTTTACGCTTTTTTACCATGTCACAGCAAATTAATCTAACTTGATTTTTAATCTGCCTTTATTTCTCAACAAAAAATCCGGAAGATTAACAACGTCGATTGTATGATGGCTTTGTTAGATAGTCTTCAAGCTCTCTCTCTTTCACACCTACACACACCTACACACACAAAATTGATGTGTCTGACGATTATATATCCTATCAACCAAGATTAGAAAATTGCTTTACTCGTTATAGATGAATGTTGTCAGTTGGCCCGTGTGAGAAACGCGCGACGCGAAGTCGGAGGAAGGAACCTAAAGAACTGCGGTAATGCCGCACGACGGAACGGAAAATCCGGAACGGAAGTCATCGAACGGGTTAAGGTCTTGTGAAGCGATACCGGTACGGAGTCCAGGCGAACAGTTCTAAAGGAAAAGAATACATGTTTCCATTGTGTATCCACTTTTCTTCTTTGCTGCATTCATTCCTCTAGCTGTTCTTTTTTTTTTTTTTTTTTAGAGCATGCAAATACCAGGCATCTACTTTGATTACACTATGTCGCCGTTTCACGCCATTGGGATGCAAAATTAGCGCACATTCTGAAAACGTCCAGCTCGCTTGCGTTCTCAAAAAAAAAAAAAAAAAAAAAAAAAAAAAAAAAAATTCTCTCGCCATTCCGTACTCTTTGTCAGCCTTTGCCACTAAGCGTCGCAACTATAAATAATTTTAGCCGATGGCGCAAGCTACAATTGCATCCTCCCAGTTTTACTTTCATGTTTATTCTACTTGCATCGATTGAACAAAAAAATAAAGAACCAAAAATGCAAAGCCCGATCAAGAGATCAGAAACTTTATCCCGATGTTACATGGAAACACTCAGGATATAAATTTCTGGAACTTGATTAGCATCCGAAACGTCGATGAAACATGCCGTATTGCTGTACAGATTTGCTGATTGTAGCTCGTGAAAAAATTTGCGAATGAAAACCGAATTTAGATGCGGTATCAACTCTGATGGATTTTAAGTGAGTGATAAATTGATATGATCCCGCGAAGGAAAGTGCGTGACATCTACTCTCGATGATGAGAGAATTGGTGCTCTGAATATATTTACATCGAGTGATTCCGAATTGGATGATCGAATGACTAATATACACGAGGATGCGAATCGAACGGTTCGAACGGCAATCGGCTTTTTCATCTGAAAGAGAATAATCAGTGCGTATTCGCCACGAGACAAACTTGGTGGTTTGAATAAAAAAGAAAAACGAAAATCAGTCGTTTGCAAACATGGACTGTGTGTGGATACTCAGACTGATCGGTGATTAATCTACGGTCGACTCGTTCTCGGTCTGCCTGCAGATGATGATATGGGAGGATGTCTGCAATATAACTGGTCGATGGTGAAGCGGATATGTGACCATGAGCGCGCTATATGCAAGACTACTTTGGTTCGATTTTGTTTGTTTTATTGATAAAGGAGATTTTGAGAGCGTGGCGGCAGTCATCTACGTGCGGTATCATCGCTCTACGATTTACCATGGTTGGCGAAGCACGGGCAAAGCGCATTCAGGATACGAGTGCAGATTCCGCGAGCTCGGTTGTTCCAGCCAGCGATAGTATCGGTACCCTTCAATCTACTGCCTGCACACACACATGTATACGCTAGCATTGTTATAAATGTCAATCTCGAAAGATAATTATATGTCTTCTTATTTGGTATAAGAAAAAAAATTAGAGAGAGAGAGAGAAATAGTAACATAGCTCTACGGAAAAGTGTTATAACTTGATTATCTAATGAAGCGTTTCTCTATAATTCATAATCGATCATGTATCGTCATTATTATCGTCAGTAATAATTCGTCTGTTACGTATTTCGTTCAATATCTACAGATCTCTTCAGTCATCTAAATGCGTCTATAATGAAATATCTAGCGATCTAGAATGGTTTATAAATATTTATTAGAACTACCTATCTCTATTTCGTTTTGTCTACCCGTTGCATACCTCTTTTTTTTTACTTCACTCACTTTCGCGCTCTGTGATTTACTTATTTACCGGCTTTTTAGTTATATCTGCCTCCCTTTGTTCTAGCCGACGCGCGCGAGAATATTTCAGCCTCGTGAAATTAAAACACTTGAGTTTGAAGAGAATATCGAGAACGTATATAAATGGTCGGTTTTCACTTACCTTCGCCTGCAGTAGCTCCCTGAAACACAAAACAGACATGTATTGTACGTCCGAACTTTGTAACGATTAAGTTGATGGAGAGAGAAATAGAGAGAGAGAGAGAGAGAGAGAGAGGAGAGAGATGGGTTTTATTGAATCACGTGCCAATTTTCTTTAAAACTTGTGCGTGCGTCACATCTTCGTTCTAGAAATTTTTGTTTTAACCGAGCCATCTCATTTACCTCAGATTGAATTTTTCTTTTCGACGCTTCTTTCGCGGCGGTGTCTATCACCTCGCTGACGAATTTCGTCGTTTCTCTCATAAGATCCTCATTCTCTTTGAAAGCCTCTTTTCGCTGCTCTAACGTCTTCGTCATCAGATCACCTTCGTCCATATTGGCGGTAGAATTGAGCGGTATGGACATTTGATCGGTCATACTGTCATCAATGGCGATTGTTCAGTGCGCTTCAATCCTTCACAAGAGCAAAAGAAGATCATCGATCAAACGGAAGAATCTCTTGCACGGATGTGCTGTGACAGTGTTTTAAATTACGATTTATTACGCGGACACGTGTATATTTACCTAATTATCTCGTTCGAACTTTACGCGCGTGAGAATATATTCACGCCTTTAAAATAAAAATTAAATACACATTAGGACTCGAGATGTGTGTGAGACGATACGTAGCAAAGACAAGCGGTAATTTTAGACTGAATTATCTCTTTCTCTCTGTGATCATCGGGTTGATATTAATTTACTAAGATCCCCGCGCACAATCGACCCTTCACGAGCCCTTCGCGCGTATATTACAACGGTCAATGATCGACGACGAGGACGGAGTTGAAACCGACATAGATTTGGTGTTGTATGAAATACAGATTGTACAGACGCGTGAGAAATGAACGAGTAGATTTCAGCAGATGAAACCAAGTCATCCTGTTGATCGGAATTCATAGAATAAGTTGTTAAACTTATGATTCTTCATTTAAACGTATACGCAATAAATGTTAACCGACTTGTTGCTTTCTTTCAGATAATAAAAACGTTTAATTTACTGTGCGTCTTTCTCTGTGAATATACTTCATTTATATGTTCATGTTTTATTTTTAGCTTCATCCAAGTAGATTTAACTCCGTCGTTTCTCGCGCGACCGCACATCAATAGGAACCCAAGTTGCATTGAAGTAGCAGTCTAAAAGAGATGAACGATCTCTCTCGGGTGCTGCTGAACCGAACGATGTACAACGTGTGGAATCGCAGGCATCGATGGTAAATACAACGATGACAGATATGCTACAGGTGGTGTGTGTTGTTTGATCGCGCACGCACACTTGACAAGCCGTCGTCGTAGTCCTACGTACAACGCGTTTGTATCCCGGAGATGCCCGATGACTTGTCCCTGAGAGATATTCGAGGCCGATACTGCACAGCCGAGGTCGGCCGCGATTCAATCACTAGATAAAGAACCCGAACCTGGCGCCGAACAAGCCGCCGACGAATCCACCAGGAATCCCCACGGAACTCGTCTCCGGGACGCTTTTTTATCCGAGACCACGGACCTGGCTCCGAAGAGCGCGGCCGTCTTCAGTATTCGCGCAATCGAGAAACGGGGTGAAACGGAGAGCCCGTCATTTTTTCACCTTTCGGCGCGCGTGTTTCACGGGCTACGCTTCACCAGGTAATGATCGACGCGAACCCAGGCGCGCTACCATACGAAGCTCTCTCACCCGACTGGATATCACCCCAGCCAGACCTCGTAACGGAGCATGCGTCGAGGTAACATGCGGAGCTCTCGACGGGGTTTTTATATCTTCGTCACTATATGTGCACCTCTGTTATCTGCGATGAATATGTACAGCGTACACATGCGCGCATAGTACACACTTGTATGTACACCGTCGTCTACTATCTCGTTCTTACCTCCTCGAGAATCCGGACGTCAACAATCGTGAGCAAGATGAATTTTCGTTGTACAATAAACAGATCACGCGTGACATCGTCTTCACACAACAGATGTTTATTATCAGTCAGGAGAGATTCTGAAAATTGAACGAGTTATAAAATTAAAAAAAAAAAAAAAAATTTCTTGTCCGTATATGTCAGTCTGCAGAAAGAAAAATGCGGAGTTTTAATAATCCTCCGACTTTTGTCCTCCGTTTCTTTATATGTACGGAAATGTGAACACACGTGTAAATTTTATCGCACATTATGCGCGCGAGAGATATTGAAACGTTCGCGGTTTTGATAACTTTTGCGTTGCGAAACATGCTAGTGACACATCATGCGATTACGCGCATAATATGATTTATTGTAATGAAAAGCGCGATTTCAAGCTTGTTGAAAGCTCTTAGTATTCAACGTGTGTGAAAGTCGCATTTTCGTAAGATAGCAATCAGCGAAATATCCACGGCGTATCACAGGCGGTTCAGTGTAGAAAACACGTGTGAAATACTTGTTGATTCCAAGTGTATTGAAATAACAATACGCGTTTGTCGTTTGTTGTTTCTCTTGTATCACAATAGAAATTCTAAAAATGTATTCTGTATAGAGTACTTTATTTTTTAACTTTGAAAATTTATTATTATTGCAAATATTCTTATATTCAGATTGGTCTTTACGTAACATGCGAGAAGTCTGTAAAAATGTTTACGACACCTTGATGTTAGTCGCGGAAAAATGTTTCACACGCATTCTGCTCGGTTACATCATTACAGACAACATGTGTTTCGCATAATTGGCGTCAACTGATCGCAATTAATGACAGACCTAAATGTTAGTCTTTCGAAAGATAAATGTATTCACGTGACGAAGTGTGTTTTTTAGACCAACTTGTGAACGACAAGTGTCTTATCTCAAATTGCAACTATCGAGTGTATTTTAATTTTCTCTTACCACGATTGTAATCGGTAAATTGTAGTCGGTAAATTCAAAGGAAGAATTTATAAGTTTTGCTAGTACTACATACACACACGCAAATGTACTTAGGCTTTGGTACAAGACGGTTCGGAAAGACGTTGCTAATTATAACACGTTAATAACAAAAGATCAATATAATCTCACGCTGAATAATTTTTCCCCGAAGAAATTTACCGCTCGATTGCAGCCAACGTGTATTTTTCTTCTTTTGTCGTGTTGTTCATTATGTTCATCTCTCTTCGTTCAAAGTGTCCTTAAACAGTTTTAATGTCGATAAGAGTTTCATTTTTTTCCTACTCCTTTTATTCTGATCTTATTATGCGCGTTATCATACGTATATCTTATATTTTAGATGTATATATTATATACTTGTATATTGATCTAATTATTGATTTCATCTAATGTTTTTATAGACCATCTCAAGTTTTTTCAAAAAAGCAACTTAAGCCGATATTACATTGTAGACAACAAATAAGTTGAAGAACAATTACACATACGTACATGTTATATAAGATATACGTGTGCTATTCTTTTTTTGTCTCTCTTTGTGCACATATAAGTAATTATAAATTTATCAGACTTGAGAGTAATTCTCTGTTTCTTTCTTTCTTGACTATTTGTCGTCGCAATCCGTCTTTACCTTTATCTATCTATCTTACTTTCGTCGACGCGATACTTAGCTGTAGCCGTCGCGGCGTCGGTGGGTTCGACATCGATACGCGAATTCGCATATGCGCGCCCGGTGTTCAGGGTGGCGCTGCGTTACGTGAAAGCCGCCTTCGCTACGTTGCTAAAAAATGTGGCAATGTCGTCCACAGAACCTGAGAAGGCCGATTTAAAGATGGCCGCGCCGCGGTCGTCCGATCATCGTGTCGTGTATATATCGAGAGTTTCTTCGGGATTGTAGAGAGTCGATCGAGCCGCGGGGCTCGCGAACGACGTCCCGGTGATACGTTCTTCACCTGACGACGTTTGTAATTCCGAATCCACGACACGATTGCGGGAGTGGCGGACCTCGCCGAATGATGATTCAACATCTCGCGTAATATAAAACGTGTGTGTGTGTGTGCCAATCATGAATTGTCATCAGATACTGAGCGGCGCCTGCAATGCGGGCGATCGCTGTTACGCTGTCGGTTCCGTCGAGGGAATTTCCTTCACCGTAAGTCCCACGTCGTTACATGTACGTCGACGATTGATCGTCGTTACAAGGCGAAACGTGTCGCTCGCAATTAGCCAACCAGCTTCGCAATCAATGTCGTACGAAATTTTCGTGCGCGATCGCACGACGAAAAAGTCGATACTCTCTTTCTCTCTCCCTCTCTTCCTCTCTATCTCGTATTATGGAAGTCAGCTGATTGAATGACATTTCGAGTAGGCGAAAAAAATTCCAATTTGTTTAAGTTTCCTAGATCTTTTTCAACAAATAATGATAATATATTGTTATTAATACATTCAATGCGCTGTATATATACACTCGAATATTATCTTGCGTAGCAAATTGGCATTTAAATGTTAAAAAAAAAAATTTTCGATTTTTGTCAAGCAGAAAGATCTGTAATATCTTGTACTTGGAGAGAGAGAAACAAAGTTCTCTTCATAAGATGTAATAATACGATGGATACACGTAGAAATACAAAACAAAGTATAGAATCAAAAACTCAAATCTCTTTTAACGAATTATGTTTATTCTATTATTTTATTCTGTATATCTAGGCATATGCGGCTGGATGCAATATTGTGATCTTAGCCAACAACTTTGAGAGAGTTCAAATAATTCCTGGTGCTGTGCACAATTATATTAGAATCAGCTGTTTGGATTGCAGCACAGACACAGGAAAAATAGCTGCAGCTTATGAAAACCAAGTCTGCATATTTGAGCCAACACCACTTATACACAGCACCTGTTCACACGTTTGTATCTATCTATATACACATGAAAAACATATGGTTCACAATTTTTTATATAAATTTTCTTCAAAATCACTTTCTCTCCTTAACAGCAATTAGAATATAGATGGGTTCAAACAGGAAGTTTGCAAACAGAATCGAACATCAGTTCCTTATCATGGAACTTGGAAGGAACAAGATTGTTAACAGGTGGAGAACAGTTGCAATTATGGCATCAAAATATTATGCCATTTCAAGAAGAACACTGTAAGTACAATATCTCACAAATCAGTTTAAAACAATAAATTGTTTACAATTGTAAAAAATATTTTCTATTTGTTTGAAAATGTTTTTATAACAAATTTAGATTTGCTATAAAAAGAATTCAATTTGTGCGCGAATATGTATATGTAACAGAATAGGTAAAAAATCTATTCTTTAAAAAACACATTGCTCACCACTTTTTATATTAATTTCAAAATGTAAGAATGATATCATATTTCTCGTTACTTAATACAGCAATATTGCCTACTGCTACAAAACCGAAAACATTACAAACAGAAGAAGCCAGCACAACTGGAAGCAATCATAATGTTACAGCAAACGTTTCTCAAGATCGTGAGTTCATTCCTTTTGAGAATGAACATATAGCATTGGTGTTATGTGCATGTTAACACATATTATAGCTTTGCTATCGCACTGTGCATTTTTTTAACCAAAAGTTTAACCAAATTGTTTCTGCAATCAATGCTATTACGATAAAATAAATTTCAATATATTTATTTTGCTATGAATATAATAGATGCAAACTAGATGAAGAAAGGTACTTTTTTACACGATTACTGATTTAAGTGCTTATTGTTTACACCTTGTCATATAAGAAAAAGTATTAGTGTAAAACAAACCACATAATATATTTTACACACATAAAAATGATAACTGTAATGCAAATTTTTATTTTTTTTTTTTTTGTTATTTAAAGCTAGGCATTATGTTATCAAGCTTCTTTTATTTGCATTTCAAATATATACATTGTTTATGATCACAAACATTGTTATAACATATATTTTATATATATTTCTTTTTAACAGCTGGCGCGGTGACATTTTCAATTGGGGGAGAAGCCGAAAGTCCTGGACCTGGGGACACATCTACTGCAAATGATCCAGGTGGATGGAATTGTGTGTGGAAATGCCGCACAGCCACCCCAGTCCATCTTATGAGTTTCAGTCCTGATGGCACCCTATTCGCGACAACAGGAATGAATGATAGATTGGTGAAAATATGGTTTGAAAATAAACAACGTATGTGTACTCTCTCTACTCTCTTTTTTTTTTTTTTTTTTTTTTTTTTTTTTTTTTTCACAAGACATATTATTAAAATCTGTTTTTTGTTTTTTCAGTGTTTCCGGCGAGAAGCATGGATCATACGAGTTTTTGTCAGTCTATAGGTAGTGATAATTTTAGTTTCGTCTATATTGCACACCCACGTGCCGTAACGCATCTTTCCTGGCGCAAGACAAGTAAATACATGCCGAAGTAAGTGAATAAATTCGATAATTGATTTTGTTGTGTTAAATGATGGAAGAAGTGATATTTATTTTTAATATTTTGTTTCCTTCTGTCCACAAAATAGAGGCTCTGTATCTAACATGTTGGTTACCTCTTGCCGTGATAATATTTGTCGAGTGTGGGCGGAAACAATACCGCCCGAGATAGAAGGTTTAGCTAATATGAGCCAGTATGAAGGTTCCGACAGGCACGGTCATCATGGCAAACATCGTCATCATAATATGCACAAACATCGATTCATGCAACGGCTCAAACATATGAAGTATGTAGATCTTAATATGTTGTTTATAACTATCTTAAAATCTAGAGAAAGAATAATTTGTTTTTATTCAATTTCATAAAATAATATAACATACAAAATTTCTACTTACAGAACATGTTTTCACATTCGGCGACATGCTAAGCAGCAGCACCAAGCTGGTCATACAGCGCCGACTCTGCCAACACTTCCGTCTACATATTCTGTACACGATTTTCATAACAATTATCAAACGTCTGGTCATTATCCAGGAATGCATTTTCACCTGGCAGCTAGTATTAATGCAGAAACCGGTATAGTACTTACTTGTGCATAACACAGAGCAACTTAGAGATTTTTTTTCTTTTGTGCTTTTTGTGTTGTTTTTTTTTATGTCGGAATTACAGTTCTACACTGTTGAAATATTCGTAATCGTCAGTGGATAGTATACGTTCATGTTATAGATATACCGCTAGTACCGAGCCTAATTACCGGGGATCCCGAAAGAGAACCGAATTTTATCTTACACTGGCTAAATAACAAAGAAATGCACTTCACCATGCAAGCCGAAAACATATTGCAGGAGTTGACTCGTAAAGTAGTGGAAAAAGAGGAAGGTTTGCAGCATCAGGATGCTGAACACGTAGAACATGATTCTGAAGATGAATGTACAAGTATGCATTCAATCGATTCTTTATTTTTACATACATGAATAAAAATATAACAATAATAATGGTTTCTTTTTCTTTTGTAGAAAAAGGAGTTCGAGTGCAAGCAGCAGTCCAAAAACCAGCCGTCACTGGTCGATCGATGAGCCAAGAAGATCATAGTAGTGATGAACATCACACTACGCATACTACTTCATCTCATCATAGTTTAGCGCACAGTGCGCAATCACATCCGAGTCTGAGGTAAATATTTTTGAAATTCTTGTTTTACAAATATTAACTCTATCAAATATAAGTAAGTTTCATGTATGTCGAAATTTTCTGTTACAGCAATACAACCTCTATTAACTCCATAGCGACAGACGCGACGTCCACGATGAACCACGTGCCGGATTCGTTGGATACGAAAATCGAAACATTGTTGCGCGATTGGCATCATAATCCGGACTTGCTGTTCTCGATACATCCGATAGACGGAAGCTTCCTGATCTGGCACATTGAGTGGTTGGACGAATATCATCCCGGATCTTTTCGCCAAGCACAGATCTCATTCTCTACTCGCATCCCTAACGCATTTCCGCTTGGCGACGCGTCGACAATGAGCCACAACGTATCGATGTATTCTCACAATACCGGTGGACCCTTGCTGAATATACGAGAGGTCGCGAAATCGTCAACCAAAACGACCGATCCCGACGTCGCGACACCTCTGCCTAGTCTTATAGAGCAGGACGAGGAACAATCTACTTTGACTTCGAAGACGGGTCAGGAATTATTGAAGAACATGGAAAACACGCACGATCAGAATCAAGCGAAAGCTGACACTAGCGCGGAAAGTAATAAAAACGGTCAAGACGCGGATTTGTTGGGTCATCCTAGTCCGATCGTTTCTATGGTATCGAAACACTCGAACGGCACTTTGAATTTGTGGCAGTTAACGTTTGCGGACAAAACCAAGTTTTCACAAGTATTGAGTATAGGACATGCGTGCAGAGCTTCCGGACATCGCTTCCGCGTGAACGACATCACTTGCCATCCCGTTTTACCTCTGCTTGTGACAACCTCTCATCATAATATACCCGAATTTTCCGGCTCGATGGAATCTAGCGAGAACATTGCCAGCAAACAAGATACTTGCAAAGGCAAAGATGTGATGTCGCCCACTGGCTTTTGCAGCGAGTTGATATTGTGGCGGGTAGACGCGGTCGGGCCGCTATCGAAGAGCGGCGGAGTTTCCGAATTGGCTCGTATCAATTCGCCCGAGATATCGGCGTTTAGTAACGTGGCCTGGATACCGACGTTATTACCGAGCACCACGCTAGGCAATTTATCTAATTCACCCAGCGCCTGCTTCGTAGCTAGTGATGGTGAGTGTCTAAGAGTTTATCAAGCTGTTATCGACGCCCGGACGTTACTGGCGGAGGTCTCGATCAGCGAGAGAAGAAGCAGGATGATGGATTCCATGGCCAGTCTCTCGACAGACATGTCGTCGGACGACGATGTCAGGCACTCCATTCACGATAGAATAAAAATTGTGTCTCAGCAGTCGACCGCGAGACCGGGATGCGTCATACAGTTGGACGCTATCGCCGACGCCACTCACGATTGGCAGAACACGCAGTTCCTTCATGTCTTTCAGGAGCAATTGATCACGGGCGAGAGAAGCGACGAAAAGCTGCCCGGTATCGATACGTCGAGCAACGATCTAGGACTGATGGAATCCACTCTGGACGCAATGGTTGATCTGCAGCAATCGGCGATCTTCGAAGAACCGTTTTACATAGTTGTTCTTGAGCGCACGCAACAGGGCACCACTGTGCACATGTGGCGATTGGTGATAGCGTCGCAGCCGGAAACCACCGGCTTGTCGGGTTCGATGATGTACGTGCCGGATTCCCATTTGGTTCAGGATGAAGACGACGAGGGAACCCCTGGTAGATTGAGCCACGCGGAAGGCAGACGATCGCGCAGACCCAGTCAAACGGGTAACCGTAGTCGTCGCGAGAGTCAAGCCGACATAGACTCCACGTTTCTGCCTCGACGCCATCAGAACAGCCACGTTCTCATCACCACAACAAAGGTCTGCACTCAGGAATTACCGTTGCCTGACGGAGTGGAGGTGATTCACGCCGCTCCCGCCGCGGGACACTTAAGTAGTTCTTCGATATATCCGGCGTGTTTCGCACCGTATATCATCGTGACTGCGTGCAGCGACAGCACTGTACGTTTTTGGAAATGTAAAGTGACGAAAAAGCCGGACGACAAACTCGACTACGAATGGTGCGAGTGGGAGATGATCAGGAAGGACCAAGAATCCACTATCGACATCACTGGTCAACCATTGAACATAAGCGCTGCTTACAGCGGACGTATCGCCTGCGCCTACAAATACGGAAAATCGTTCACACGTCCGACGAAAAGCGACCCGGACTCGCGCTACGTGAATCTCTGCGTTGCTATATACGAGTGCGAGAGTACAGGCGGCAGCGAGTGGATTCTGGAGGACACAATACATCTGAAGAACATACATCTGCCGCGTATACCGGTGGATCAGCATTTGGATCTTAGTTACTTGTACGACAGCAGGTTCTTGCAAAAGAAGCAACGGCTTACTCAGGTACTGCAGACTCTCAGTCACGAAGACGTGAGATCTTCGAGGAATGGAGAAAACGGTGATTCCACAAAAGCTGGTTTGCTGGCGGTGCCGTCGTTTAGTACTCTACAGTCCCTGCGAAAGTCGATTATAGAGAACGGCAACACTTGCCCGCTCACGCAGAAGCATCTTGTGCAGCTTGATTGGGTGTCCAAAGAGGATGGCTCGCATATATTGACTGTGGGTGTCGGTTCCAAAATCATGTTGTTCACTCCGGTGTGCTCGGATCTGGCGCAAGCGAATATGAAAGCGATGAAGGAATCGCAGAGCAACAATAGACCAATACTGAGGAAGACCTCGTCGCTGGCTCAGCCCCAATTTGTCGACGAAATCCGATGGATGAAGCTGCGCAAGATCGAGCTCACAACAGCGGACGGCTTACCGCCACTGCCGATGCAGATATCTTGGGTACGCGACGGCATTCTGGTCGTAGGCATGGATTCCGAGATGCACGTGTACTCGCAGTGGAAGCCGAATCCCAAAAACGACTGCTTCCATTCGAATCTGCAGCATCAAGAGTCCGACGAGTTTCAGGCGAGTCGAAATCTGCGCGACGAGGATTTGCGTACGTTGGCGCACGAAACATCTCAGAGGCGACTGGCGAACGTGTCTTCCATGCCGCATTTGTCGCGCGTCAGTAGCATCAATCTAACGATGCTAGACGCCAAAAAGAAGCGCGGAATACAGAACGAGAATCTGAGCTTCGATTATATGCCGGATTACGGATTGTTCGAAGCGTCGCGAATAGCGTGTCCGGTTTTACCTCAGTATCATCCCAAGCAGTTGATGGAATTGTTAAATTCGGGCAAGATCAGGTGGGTGAAAGCCATATTGGCGCATCTAGTCCGATGTATAGGCAGTTCCTGCTCTCTGCGAGCCGACGACGAGAATTTGGTGAAGCAGCGCGGCGGATGGTCGCGATCGCGAACAATGTCGGTCAGCTATGTGGGCACGACGTCGCCGTTAGAACCGAGAGGCTCGACTACACAGATACCCGAGGAATTGACGCTGGATTACGCGGAGATCACGTCTATCTCCCCGTTACCGTTGTGGACTCTACTGATGGCTGACAAAGAGATCAATCTGCCACATCAACAGAACGAAGACAAGCACGATTACAACGAATTGTTCGATAGCAATGTGGACGAGGGAGACTCGTTGGATGATATGTTGGACGAGGAGTACGAATGTTCGCGGCAGAAAGACAGACGATCTTCGGTGCCGGAAAGACAAGGCATATCTCACTTCGGCCCTAGACAAGGTAGATTATTGTCGCGTCTCTTGACGCACACTCATCTTCCCGGACTGTCCAGTCTCGATCAGATGCATCTGCTGGCTTTGGCGGACACCGTGTCGACGTGTAATGTAGACTTCGCGGAGAGATTTGCGATCGATGCGGCGAAGAACGCGATCGCCAAGGAGAATCTCACGGGCATTCCGGACGGCGAGACCGTGTCCACCGATTCATTAGACGACTGCGGCCTCAGATTTCTTCTTGCGATGAAACACTACAATTACTTGATACGTTGCTTGCCGTTAGCGCAGAGAGCACAGTTTCAGAAACAAGGCATCGCGTCAAATAATCTCGTGTGGGCGTTTCATTCCGAATCAGAGGAGGAACTGCTGGGATTGATTCCATCGTACGCGAAAAGTCAACCCAAGTGGTCCGTGCTAAAGGAACTCGGCGTTGGCTGGTGGATCAGAAGCAACACGGTGCTGAAGAAGTGCGTGGAGAAAATAGCAAAAGCTGCTTTTCAAGACAAACAAGATCCCCTGGACGCAGCTATTTATTACTTGGCGATGAAGAAGAAGAATCTGGTGTGGGGTCTATTCAGGAACAAGCGAGACGAACGAATGACCACCTTCTTTTCGAACAATTTCGCCGAGGACCGATGGAGAAAGGCGGCTCTAAAGAACGCTTTCGCTCTACTCGGCAAACAACGATTCGAACACGCGGCGGCATTCTTTTTACTGGCCGGTGCGCTGAAGGACGCCATCGACGTGTGTTTGAGCAAGCTGAACGACATTCAACTAGCGATGGTGATAGCCAGATTGTACGAGAACGACACCTCGTCTCCCAATATGAGAAGATTGTTATACGAAGAGATCTTGGGTTGCGACAAGGACGGACAAAATCAGGATATGAGCAGAGTACATCCCGATCCTTTCTTACGTAGCATGGCTTTGTGGATCTTGAAGGATTATTCCGGTTCTCTCAATACTTTACTTTTGACCAATGTTGGTCATTTGCATCCGCAATACGACGACGAGTCCGACAAACCGGAGGGAACAACAGCGAATCCGAACGTTTTCAACTTTTACGTTTATCTTCGCACACACCCGTTATTGATCAGACAATACATCGCGTCTACCGCACAAGACAAGAAGAAAGGACACTCGGTAGTAATTTCAGGATTCAGTTACGGCACGGAAACCAAGAGTCAACCGGACAAACAGTTGCTGTTGGAAGATTCTATTACACCGTTGGAAAGACAACTATATTTTACAACAGCGCACGCACATTTCAAAGCCGGCTGTCCAGCTCTTGCTCTCGAAGTTTTGTCCAAACTGCCTAATAAAGTCATGGATACAAACGGCGAGGACTCTCCGAGCTTACTAAACAGCCCGAGCAAGTCCAGAGCTCAAGATTTTCAAATAGATACCGGTATCATTAATTGGGAAAATGAATCGAAAGCGATAAACAGTGATAAAGAAACAGCTAGCTCTGTAGATTGGGGTGCGTCATCATTTGATTGGTCCCAGAGCAGCAGACGCATGGACGAGGATAAATTTGAATTAAATTGGGATGATGATGATGCGGGTGAAGATGAGGATGCCGATAGTCCTCCTATGAGTATGAAACTTGATAAGAAAGAGGAAAAGAAAGAAGAAGATAACACACATAAGGATAATGATAATGGTAAAAATCTTGTTTTCTTAAATTTTTTAGCTCTTCATAGCTAATAACATTAATAAAAATAATCATTAATTTAGAGGACATAGCAAAGTCGGCTGGCCAATTGGATATTATGGCGCAACAACTGAAGTTCGTGGCTTGTCTGAAAATTTTGATGGAGGAATTGTCGACTTTGGCTACGGGTTTCGAAGTGGATGGAGGCCAACTGCGATATCAATTGTACGTATGGTTAGAACGGGAAGTGGACGCATTGAGACAACTTTGCAATTATAGCACCAACGTAGACGGAGATATGAACAACGTAACAGAATGTAATTTTCTTTATTTTCTTTTCTTTTCATACATTATAACAATTTTTAAAAAGTATAAGATTGGAAATCGATGATATTATAACAGAAGAGTGATTTTTTTCACAGATGAAGGCGGCATGGTTGACGATGTGCCGCCATACAAGCCCGGTGAACAACCAACATTACATCAAATATTGGTAGCGGAGAAATTGGATTTCGAAGCTAAAGTGCAAAGAGCTGCTAAGAGAAAGAAATGGCTGAAAGGTGAACTATGTTAATTTTATCTCAATGTTTGTTTAATTAATTACTGCTAAAAACGCCTTTGACAAAAATAATAAATTGTAAAAAGTAAAATATTAATACATATAACCGTAAAATTTAAAATATATATTTTATGACTTTTAGCTAATGAAACGTTGCTGAGAACATTACTATCTTACTGTTCGTTGCATGGCGCATCGGGCGGTGGCCTTGCGTCAGTGAGAATGGAATTGGTACTTTTGCTACAGGAATTGCAACAGGAAAAGACTCAACAGCAATTGCTCAGCCCTCTTCCTTTCCCTACTACCCTACCTCTGTTGAGTGCCAGCGTTGCTTGCAACAAAACCGTCGTAGCTGATCCAGTTCGACATCTGCAGTCTCTCGCGCATGATATGCTGCAAACACTGGTAGAGCTACGCAATCCGCCGATGCCTAACAGAAATACGCATTACTGCGAAGTATTTATTATGAGGGACTTAGCAGTGGCGCTCAGTGCCTGTATTTACCAATCGCTTTGTGATTCGGATACGTTCGTAATGAAGCATCATCAACCAGACAGGTAAGTCATTATCTTAATTTTATAATTACAAGTCAGTCAATTGTTATATATCAGTTAATTGTTATATTTCAATTGTTGCGTTCAGCTTCCCGGCGGTCGCAGAAGTGGAAACATTTTCGGGTGGTCACTTGGTAGCCTCGAACAGGTACCATCGACGATATTCGACAGACGATGGTGTATGCATAACTACCTCACCTTCCAAATGGCCGGGAGTGACGAATTTACGAGCGTTGCTAGCTCGCGAGAAAGACGAGGACACTCCAAAACTCAATATTCTGCTCTGCGAAGCTTTTGTAGCAACATACATGAGCCTGTTTATTTACGCTCTGTCAAGTTGCGACAGCCATATTTTGTACAGGCTGGTCGGACATCACTTCGACAATAACACGTGGTCGAGTCTGTTTGGCGGTGGAGTCAAGAAATTGCTGCGCGTAGCGAGCACCACCAGTAGCCAGGTATATAATTTAATGTTTCATTGTATGTGTTTTGAGAATATCGATTTTATTTTTGCGTGTTTCTTCTCGTAAGGGTGGTAACACAACTAGCGTCGAGCGAACCGACAGCGTGGCGAGCGAGATTCAGAACACCGCCAGCGGCATGTGGAACACCATGACGTCGCTAACAAAACAGCGCGTCAAACTTAATATGAAACTACTAGGACAGTTTACGGGTCAACAGCCGAATATGAAGGAAGATAAACCTACGTATAGGGAACAATTTGTTTCGCCGCAAATGAGTATGATTTCCTACTTTCTCATGAAGGTTAGATATTAAGAAACTTTCTTCTCGCACGCTACTCGTCTTTAGTTTCGTTCTATCATTATAACAAATATGCTGGTTTTTAGCCACGCATAGAGACTGAATACGCCGACGATATTGATTATGATTCTTCCGATTCCGCCGTATCGGACCTGGACTCTACGGACGACGAGGAAGACGTGTTTGAGACGAGTTCGAAACCAAAGAGCAAACCAAAGGATAACACGGAACATAGTAACTCTAATTCGTACAGTTGGAGCGTAATGAGATTAGCGATAGTTAAAATACTACAACAACAATTGCAGGATTTTCTAAATGTGGCCGGCATAGAAATGCAAGGTACAATAAATTGTATTATCTTTTAAACAAAGGCTCAAGTATAAATACACGTTCGCGAAATTAATAATAGTGGTGTTAAATAATGCAACGGTTATTCTAGAATTACCTGTAAGTAGTCCACTGATCCATGGTACGCTAGGCATTGTCACACAATGGCAAGATTCTTTGCGCGAAGAATTAGAATTCAAAGGTCCGCCACCAGCGAATTACATACCGGGGTGCGCACCGGATCCCTCTCCTACGCCTGGAAAACCAGCTATACACAAATATCGATCCTTATTAGAGAAAGGAAACACACCTTTTAAGTGAGCAACGCAAAATTTTTCCTTCAATTAAATATCAAAAGTACAAGAGTGGTGTCAAACAAAAATATTGTTATGTCTTCAGCACGCGATTGGCGTCCGCAGCGCCTGCGAATCGCTTATGGTGTTATTTAGTCAGACAAGAGTTGGTTCAAGATATTTTTATTCGCGCGGTATTCGGGAAACGAAGATCTCTGTCGACAATACTTGAAAGCAATCAGTCGAACGTTGATGGTGTACATCGTGGAACTGGAGAAGACAAGGGTAGTGATAGTGGCACTACAAGCTTGCCAGAACCAGTTAGGATCATCCATAAGGAACAAGATAGCATCAGTGCCTTCTGTCTCAATCAGGTTTCAACATTGTTCTTAGATTCTTTTTTATCTATAATAATATTTGTACACTTCTTTTAATACATTGCCGATGAGAAATAATAATTCTCGTTTTTATAAATCATGTGTTGAAAAATTACCCATCGATGTTAAAATCGATAAATTTAAGTATATATTTGTTTTTCCCTCGATTTCCTAATAATGTGTTTTGATATTAAATATCACTGATCATGCGCAGGTAAATCCAGGTTTAATGGCCCTTGCTACGCCTCGAGAAGTACAGGAAATGAATATTTCTCTGCTGCTAGAACTTCCATCGTGGTTGGAAGATGAATGCGAATTTGACATTATTAACTTAAACAAGCAGCCTGATCCGGAACCTGTACAGCCAACTAGTTTCCTAGTTATACAAGTATGTTTGAAAGATACTATTATGTTAAAATTATGATTAGAAAAAAACTATATTAACTTCACATTTAACATACATTTCATTTGCAGACAGCAGCAGATCGTCCCTTGCTAGCACAAAGCCCTCAGCAGAACAGTCCCCAGCCACATTCAGGTATAGCCAGTCAGAGTGGACGTGGTGCGAGTGTGGTAAGTTTCTAATTATATCATAATTTATATTAAAAAAATATATATAAATAATATTAAAAAAGTCTCGCTTTCACTACACTTTCATTTATCAAAAGTTTCCTTGTCTTTTTAATGAAATATCTTACGACTCGCATTATTAAATATAAAACGGTACTCTGAAAACAAATCAGTTTGTGTAACATCATAAATATTACGAGAAGTACACAAATTTGAAGTACAATATTTTATGAATAAAAATTCAAATCATGTAAATACAATCCACATTAATCTTACGTAGAAAATTTGATTCACTTAATTGTTTTTTTTTTTTTTTTTTTTTTTTTTTTTTTTTTTTCTCAGATTAAGTAACGATTGTATTATAAACGCTCTTTCTCTTCTGTGTTCGATTGATATTTGTTTTACTTATATATTATTCTATCACAGAGAGTAGAAACAGATTATTTACTTTTGTTTTGAGTGCAACTTATATACATCTATGTGTTGTTTTTAAGATGTGTATGCGTGCGTGAGTGTAAAAATTGTACAATTAATCATTATCGCAAAAGAGATCGCAGATATCTTAGCGAAATAATTATTCCGCACGTATTATAAAAAAGCTTGATTTATCATAATTAAGAAGATATTTACAGTTCTAACTATTTCTTGCAAATATCCCGACAACGAGAATTCTCTCCGGTAACACAGAAGATTAATAACAAGTTTCTAATGAGCTTTCAAAGAGTGAGAATGTATGCCGAGATATAGGAAATGTGTGCTGTCCACTCGAAATATTGAAAGAAAATCATATGTGTACCAAAGTTTTTTGTACCGCATTATATATTATATATTGTATATTTGTTTGTTTGATATCACTTCACCCTATAAAGAACGTTTTTTATAATTTTTTTTTTTTTACTTTTACGTACGTAAAACAGTAATATTCTTGCGCAATACTCATGCATTTACGGTGAGAATGACACAAATGTAGAAGCAGTAATTTGCACCAAAAAATAAGAGAAACATGACTATAAATAAATCATACATTGCATGATACATATCTGAGACCTAAAAGAGTATGCACTGTGTCTCACTTATCAGGATACGGTTGAGATTCAAGGCTTGTTTTATTTATAAATATTGCAACTAAATTTATTGATCTGTTCAAAATCGAAGGAGCTCGTTGATGAACATCTTGATTATCTCTTGATTATTTGTTCTTTAAGTTACTAAACGATTACTTAACAATACAGTTATTCGTTGCCTTTTGGAAAAGTGTTATATCGAAAAAGTATATTTTGCAAAGCAAGCCTTGCAAACCGTGAATGTGATGTATTGGGTTAGGGTAGCACAATTGGTGACGGAGACAATGTTGCTTGTTCAATGCTTGCCTAACATCTAACTCGGTCTGCGTCACTGAACTGGCGGCTCATTCGCTCGCTCAGATGAAGGGGATGCCTGCTTTTCCTGGCTCCCACGACCTGCGTTTCTGTCAATTTGTCGCTGATAGGAGCAAACACTTGTTAAAGCCGGTGAGATTTACATCTAACAGACCCTAGTCTATCCTAGTGCAAATTTCATGTTAACTTTTTTGGGTAACAAGCAGATTATCTGACTTGTAATATACATGTAATCAACGTGCAAAAAGCAATTTAAATTATTTTGTGCAATTAATAGAATCAGGATTGTCCAAGAACATATTAAACTATTGAGACTTTTCACTATCTTTGCAAGTCAAATATTACAAGTCAGATGTATCTTTCAGAAAGAACACAGCTCAACCAGAAGGCCTATTGTTTTAGAAACATTTGTTATTGTTATATTTTTGTCTAAGAACTCATAGCGATATGTGCACAGTGCATTATATTTTCCTTTGCTTTCGTATAATCGTATCATATACGAAGGGAGAAAATATTAGTACATATACATATATATGTATACAATATGTCCTTTAATTGTACACATACATGTTTACATATCCTTATTTAGCAAATCTGTTTCTGGATTTTTATATAGACGTTTAATTGATGAGTGAAGCTCACTATTCTTATCACGAGTATTATTATGTTGAATGTATTTAAATGAATATGATTGGAGAATGTGGATATAATATCTAACTGCATGTGCTATTACTTGAATTTACATATACATGACGATCGCGTTTTTTGTATATTACATACACTCTTTGTGGTATTATAGATAATTTATTCATAGTTTCAACGTTCTCTCTCGTACATTTTCAACATAAAGATCATGTGAAATTCGAATACGTAGAGCTCCATTAACGATTTATTACATGATATGTACAAAACCCATGTATGTACACGTTTTCACCTGTGTTATCTCAAAACATCTACGAGATGCTCATTGTAGAGAAGATAAATAGTTATAGAACAGCTCATTTCGCAAGCCGGCGGGTCCAAAAAATAAGACAAGCCAGCCTAGCACTAATCGTAAATTATTTTCTTAACGAGAAAACTCGCTGCAATGTTTGAAACGCATGCTACATGTTTATTATATGCAAATCTATCAAAACGTAATTTTGCGTGTATAGCATAACACCCGCAGAACGCCGTCATATACTTTATACGTAAATCAATAATTTGCCGAATGTGTTTATGAGAAATTATGTTTTACATTCTGCTGGAATATTTATAAATGTACATATATCTTTATTTCTCTGAAATTTTCTTCTTTCGCGAATTAATTCAATCAACCGTTTTTTTTTTTTGCATTTGATCTCGACAGATTCTGAAGCACAAGATCGACGGGATCCGAAGAATTTCTTCCCATCCGCTCTTGCCGCTATGTGAGTAACAACGCTCGTTTTTCCGACGTTTGCGCATGAAGTTTTGAAGCAACATCATTTAATTATTCGTTCGCAGATTTGACTGGATCGCAAGACGGTTCCGTGTCGTTGTGGGAATGGGGACATCAGACGTCAGTCGCTACGCCGCGGGCACCAGGCACCTTCGCCAAAGTGACTCGCGTGCGATTCTCTCAGCACGGCAACAAGTTTGGCGTGGCCGATTCCGACGGCCACCTGAGTTTGTTTCAAGTGGCTTGTCGAGAAGGAACGGCCCGACCATTCTTTGTAAGAAACAATTTCTTACATCAAAATCGGTACGCACACTATGCGCCTGTAACGGCAATTTGTTTTTCAGACTTATCAGTGTCACAGTAAAGTGACCTCGGACTTCGTCTTCCTCGGCGCGTGCAGTCTCGTGGCCACCGCGGGTCACGGTTCGGAAGGACGAAATGTCGCGTTGTGGGACACATTGTTGCCGCAAAACAAATCTCTCGTACAAGGTACAGATACGCTAAATGTGTCTTTTAAAGTTGCAAGTGACATCTCTTTGTGTTCTTTTTGTAATTATCTATACGATCGTTCAGGATTCACGTGTCACGAGCAAGGAGCAAGCGCATTGATTCTGGCACCGCAGCATCAGTTGCTAATCAGTGGCGGCAAGAAAGGTGATATTAATATATTCGACGTGCGACAACGGCAACAAAGACACAGATTCCAGGCACACGAGTCGGCCATTAAATGTCTGGCGCTTGATCCGCACGAAGAATTTTTCGTTAGTGGAGCTGGTGATGGTGATATTAAGGTAAATCATTGATACATTTGTTATACATCTTCTTAAGGAAAATACGGTGCGTTCTCTGTTGTTGTTGTTTTTTTTTTTTTTTACACAATTGGTTCTGATATTTTATTTCTAGATATGGGGTTTGACCGTCCATTCTCTCCTCTATTCGTTTCCTGCTGAGCATCCACGGTCTAGTTTCTTCAAAAATATAGGCCAGGTATTGCACGCGCAATGACAAATAATTTGTTAACACGTGAAACGTGTAAAAAATGTAATTTCTATGTTTTGCCACACAGGGTGTTACTCAGTTACACGTAGACTCTGCGGGTCGACTGTTCTCGTGTGGGGCGGATGGTTCGATGAAAGTGCGTCAACTGCCAGAACGCGATTGTGTAATACAAACGCTTTATTAGAATTAAAAAGCAAACTACGTGAAACACAATGAAAGAGAAAATAACCATGTAAGTATATTATAGATTATGCGAAAGAGTCGATATTTATTAATTAATTAAATATATATGTATATATATAATTATAATTTATATAATTATATATGTATATATGTATGTATGTGTGCACAAAAGAGTGAAAGCAAATCGTTAAAGAAGTCTATGTAATTCATTGATAATCGTTGTTGTACAATATACCCCACTACTTGTACATACAAACACTATGCAAACGGTATATAGTTAATTGTTTGCGTAGTTAGTGTTGTAACAAGTGCGCTATATATATATATAAAAACTGTTATATTTATAAATATATATATATATATATATATACATATAATTTTATTTCGAGAATTACTTATGTAAGTAGTGAATTCTGCACGAACATTGTTATCGTCCAAACTTGAAGGAAAAGCTGAAATGTATGTGTATATTTTTTATGTATACACACAAATATACATGATGTCCCAAATCTACCAAAATTATTTTAATGGTAGACTTTTCTCGGAACATCTTAAAACGAAAAAATGTCACATAAATCCCATTTGTTGAATCATGTTTTAACTGCTTGCTGCTTCACCTTACTTGAACACGCAAATGTTAGCTTTGTGAGTTTTAATTGCGTACAATTCGATAACTTATATGAGTCACTCAACATTTTCGTATTAAGGTGTTCCAAAGGCATTAAATTACTTTTTGGTAGTTTCGGCACAACTTGTACACAGTATACACTCTTAAGTGGCTTATTAAAGCGTTTTTCTTGTTTACAAAAAAGAAAAAAGAGAAAAAAAAACCAAAGCAAATAACCGTAAAAAACGACACTGTATTTTTCTTTAGAATATATATATCTCGTATGAAGCAGCAGCAAATAGCACTAATGATCATTCCTTTATCACATGAAAGTATAATAAACTAATTACTAAATGATTCGATGAAGATCACATGTATAATATATATAATCTTCTCATATTTTAATATATATATGTAAAATATATGTGTATTTTATAAATAAGTTGATAAGGTTTACTGTTTAGCTAATGATGTCTAATTTTTGAACGACGATCAAGCTGATCCTAATTACGATCACGACATTGTAGTGAAATGAGTTATTTCGTTACGCGCTAGAGAGGAGAACCGCGGTTCTCTCGTGTATTATTTGTTGCAAAATAGAGAGAGAATGTGTGCAGACATAAGTTATTGTGTCATAAATATAGTTCGATAAATTCGATTCAAACGAGTCCTCGTGTATTGAAAGTATTCCTCTTCGATGCTTTCTTTCCCATCGTCGATATCTATTCTGCAGAATTATAATATTATATATACAATATAAATATGATATACAATAATAGTATTCGCGCGTCACAGAGGTGTGTAAACTTTAATGTAAAGAGGTGTACCCACATGAGCACGGACATTTTCGGATCAAAAATATAGACCTTGAAATCTGTGTTGCTTTTTGATGAACTTTTCTCTCTTTCTATCTCTTTTTCTCTTTCAAAAAATCTACGGTACTTACATATAGCTAATAACGGTTAAAACGTAACATCGCAATATGCTTTATCTTAGTGTACATACAGACATGCATTGCCGCAATAACAGAAATACCGAATTATTTAATTAAGTAAATGTTACCTCTGACAAAAAAAAAAAATAATTGATGAAATAACTGACTCGAGAGTTCGTTTTCTTCAGATGATTCACTTAAGCTTATTTTAATAACAGTTTCTGCTCTATTTCTCCCACACACGAATGTCTAAGAGATATATATGTATTTTTCTCGTATACAGAGTTTTGTAAATATTTACCCAAATTTAAAAATAATTACCCAAATTACTCAAGTAAGCCGTTTAATGTGAATTTATTTGTGTATAGATAAAAAATAATCAATTGTAATCTTAAATTAGTATTTTTTTCTCTCGTTGCGACAGTTTTCTGAAAATAATTGTTGCAAGAATGTAGCATGTGATTTTTTTCTGTTAAAAAATATACATATGTAAATTAAGTTACACGAAAAGATTTTATTTTTGTTAAATGTGCGTACACACACACATACACGTTGAATAGCACTTAAGTTTAAATTTGTCACTAAATATAGATAATTTGTCATCCGTGTAGTGACATTTTTGATTTCTTGCATTTCAAAATTATACGAAATATCAATTAATCTATCAAAAGAATGAAGAGATAGATAAATTTATATTGTGTGAGAAGTTGCGCCTAATGATTTTTATTTAAATTTCTTTCTTCTGTTATATACATTAAAAAAATAATGATATAAAAAACTTCTACGCGGAGCCAGTATTTTGTCCTAATTGAAGGCTGATAATAACAAATGTAATACACAATTGTTTCTAAGAATTATTAATATAATAAATATATGTATGATTATATATACAATATTTCTGTGAATTTGTTTGAACTGTTGTAAAGATATATATATATATATGATATTGTATACTGAAATAAAAAATAAATATATTGCAAATTAATATGCATATACATACACATATATTAGAAATATTTTTAAGAATGCAGCTTTTTTGAAACACAATGTAAATAGTATTCATTACAAAAATTGTTAAATATATGAACGTACGTGTGCTCTGTAAGTATATACAACGAACAATAAGTAGGTGTAGAGTTTACAGGATAAGGAAGAACAAATAATCGACACTCTGAAAATGCATTTGTGAAATCACAGATCTATTTGTAAGTAGATTTTCATCATGTGTCGAGCACATGACGCAAGAACGTTCCTTAATATATATTACTATTATCGATCATCTTTCGTAATTACGAATTATATTTAAATGCATATTTTTAAAAGTAATCTGCTTACTTTTTAAAGAATATAAAGCAAAAAACGGTCCTAATACGTCACTGATGCAAAATCCATATTGTTATGGAATTCTTACGGGCGACAACGTTCCAGGAAACGCGGATATAGGCATACTTCGCGTATGTGGTATCTGTTCAACAGCCAACAGAGAAATCGTTCCAATCCCAATCCGTAACCTCCGTGGGGACAAGATCCGTACTTTCGCTGTAAAGTTAAACACACATGAACCAATAACTATTTTGATCTGCAATTTATTTTAATCTCCGTTTTTTCTTCATATTTATACCTGGTCCGTGTACCAGTAGTACGGAGTTGGATCGATATTTTCGCGCTTGTAACCTTCCAACAATTCTTCGTAATCCCAAGTACGCATCGAACCACCAACGATTTCACCCACGTTAGGTAAAAGCACGTCGACGGACTCGGTCAAGCGTTTATCTTCAGAACAACGTTGCATGTAAAACGATTTAATTTCGGCAGGAAAACGGCAGAGCATTATCGGTTCGTTAATAGTGTCGGTCATTTTCCTTTCTGGCATTTCTGGAATGTCCTGCGGAAAACGGCTCTATATGTTTTCTTTTCTTAGAAAAGGCAAAGCTTAGAAAAGACACACAAGAGAGAGCACGTACTTCTCCAAATTCGTAAAAACTGCCGTCTTCTTTTGTGATATTGTGCTCTCGCAAATATTCGATCGCTTCGCTGTAGTTCATTCGCTTGAAAGGTTTCTTGGGCACTTGGAAGTCGGGGTTCAATTCCTTCACTAAATGAGCATAAGGCGATTTCAGAACTCGGTCGACCACGTCGCAAATCAAGTCTTCTAATCGGTCGAGTAAATCGTCAAACGAAATAAATGGACATTCCGCTTCGATGTGCGTGTATCTAAATATAATATAATAATGAAACATAGTACGCGTCGTGGAAAAAATCTCGATGTTCAAAACGAGATGTTCAATTTGTATTTACGAACTCGGCAAGGTGACGACGTGTTCTCGATTGCTCCGCCCGATAAGACTGAGCGATACAGTACACGTCTCCCATCGCAGGAATGCAAGTTTCAAGATACAGTTGAGAACTTTGAGTGAGAAAGGCGGTTTCCCTAAAAAGAAGCAAGTTCACTAATAGTTACTTGTATAAATTATAAAATGGTTGTTATCAATGATCTGTTCTTTATTTATATGTAAATATGTAATACCCAAAATAATCTAATTTGAAGAGAGTCGAGCCACCTTCTACTTGTGTCTGCACCAAAGTTGGAGGAGTTACCTCGTAATATCCACGCTCTCTGTAATGATCTCTGAATGCTTGTGTCAATACAGACCTCATAATCAAGATTTTCGATGTCTAAACAATAAAGAACTTGATTTCAATGAAAATTAATATAAAAAAAAGACCTACTTTTAACTAGACTTTTATATATCATACATTTTCGCCTCGGATCATTATGTGTCTGTTGTCTAACTGTACATCTGGTAGAGCTTCTTCGTTCAAAATTGAATCAGCACCACCAGCAGGCGAAGATCCGATAAGTTTCCAGTAATCAACATGCAACTCAAGTCCACCAGGTGCCTTAAATTAAGAAATAATCATTAATTCGTATAATCATTTACTCGTCAATATATGTTCCATCGATATAGTTAATAATGTTAAACCTACATTCTTTCCTTCAGGAACGACGCACAAGTTTCCGAACAGCTGAACGGCAGCTTCTGTGGCAAGAAGCAAAGCGTCGTACGTTTGGCAAAGTTTGCCAGACAGTACGCATTGCAGAAAGCCTGTTCCATCTCGCAGCATAATAAACATGAGAGCTTTGCCTATGACAAAATTTTTCCATAAGTTATCACACAAACAGGAATAGATTTAATAATATTGCATACCTTGTCGTCTCAGTCTATGCACCCATCCAAATACTTTAATCCTTTCATCCTTGTGATTTGAAGCTTCTGTTATTTTAATCTGTTTTGCCTCAGGGAGAGACTTGTCTTCTTCTATCACAATTGCTTTAGCTTCTTCTAGATTTTTCAATCTTTTCTCTTCATCTTCTAATACTTTGTTCTCATTTTCATTCTTTTTATACTGTTCTCTCACCCAGATTTTTTGTACCTTCTTTAACTGAGACTTGGATGCCAGCTCATACTTCTTACCATCTTCTCGAGAACCCTGATAAATAATCGGGAAAGGTTCTTTGCCAGCATGACGCATTGCTCTTAGAATAGTTTTAAATGGCTTATTCTCAGAGCCATTTCCTGTTTCATCACTACCATATTTTTCCGATGTATAAATACTTTCTAAAATATTTTGTATACATATTTATATAAAATTATTTTTCATACACATATGTGTGTATTTGAGCAATCTTGCATGATGTAAATTTACCTTTTATTGTCTCTGTTTTGCCTGACATCTTGATGTTTTACCTGCAAATATATCTACACATATTTATTATTTTATAACACGTCATGTTTAATATTACAATAAAAATATAATTTATAGTTAATGTGTTGTAAGGTACTTTTTTATTTATATACTTTACAAAAGAAAAGATCTAACCTGTGTAACCTCCTTCAATTAAATAAACTGATGCAATATCGAAATGCAGTTTCTTACAACACCGATATGACCATGAAAAATTCAAACCTATCGTGAAATTCTTCAAACCGGCAATGTTAGTCAACGTCAGCAACGTGTTCTTTAGCTACAAATCGTTCGTTCCACTATCAAGCAATATGAAGCAATACCAAGTGCCAAGTGCTTTCCTCTCCCCTCTGCCCTTCTTTCCTCTTTTTTCTCTCTCTCGCGTACTCGTGCAAAGAATTTAATAGGTAATTGATATATGAATTTAATATAATGGATACATGAATTAAACATAGTTAATATATTCTTCAATAAATTGTTTAGTATATTAAATTTAAAAAAATGTAAATTTTTTCTTTCTTTCATTACATATATATTTTACAATATTAGTATATAAGAGAACAACTCATCACACATTACTTAACAAACATATACTATTATTCAACAACTAAACATTATGTATATTTAGAAAATCATATAAAATAAACTTACACCTTCTTGATCTCGGATATGTAATATGTAAGGAGATTTGATTACAGTACATTAGTAAAAAGTATAATGTTGCAATATAAATTATAGATAATGTAAGTTTTTTTTTTTTGTATAAGATACGTTTTGCCAAGAGCCATCATCTCTTACGTGTCCTACCTTTAACGTTCTGTTCTGGCACATAAAATGTGATACACTAAAAAACAAACATTTCAAATTATAAGTTTATGCATTTACATAGTTCTTTTTAATGTGCGAGTTTGCTTAAAATGAAAAAAAGAACAGAAAACGCACCTGTTCATCGAGAAAACTCATAAGATTTGAAAGTTTACATTTAAATCCATGTGTTCGCAACGTGCAATATAAGCTTTCGATATTTACAGGTTCGTATCGCAATATTTTGTTGTACAAATCTTTATCACCATCAATCAGTTTCGTAAAGGCTTCCGCGATATGCGATGAATTCTCTTGAGGTGGCAATGATTCGGTTTCGTAAAACTCCATTTCCTTGCTAATCGCGCCTTTCACAGAATTCAAACTTCCATTGCTATGTAACACACATACAAGCTACGTTATCATACGACATATACATGTGTGCGCACATATCTCATATATTGTTTTAACATTGAATTTACCTCTCTTGAGAACAGAGTAATTCATCATCGCTTGTGTTATCCACATTATTCGTTTTTTCCGAGTTGTTCACATTTCTTTTCTTCACCGGTGGACCATCGTCTTCGTCACTTGAAATTTCCGTGACTTCCTGCTGTGTGGTCGTCTCAGGTATTAAGGGATGAAGTTCGTTATAGATATGCATCAACAATTTCACAGCTCTGCCGCGCTTCTGCGACTTCAATCCGTACTTCTTCATTTCTTTCTAAAGATGAAACACGCTCATGAGAAAAACAATAAAAAAGAATTTATAACAACAATGACTTATCATTGTTATATTAACTTACATGCAGTTCAGGTGTTCCCATATCGTTGTAATCGGGCGGAGGTGTAACATCTTTTTCAATTATTTTAGATGCAGGTTTTGCAATCCCGATATTCTGATTGCTACGAACTTGCACGGATATGTGTCTAGATATACCTTGATTACATAATCGGTTCATGCTAATTTGTCCCTCGGACAAAGATTTCTTGCTGAAGTTCCTTATACTCGCGACGTTGTTTTGCGTCAAAGACATTACAGCGCTATTCAAACTTTCACAAGTAGACGGAACACTATTCGTAGTTGCGTTATTATTTTTTCTGAGTGCATTATTCTTTTTGAATTTTGTTACGTTTAATACGCCAGCTGACCGACTTTTCTCTAAACTGTGTTTCTCGTATCGATTGACGTCAACGTTCGCGAGGTATATATCATCTTCGAAATTCAGGGAAAAATCAAAGGACTTTCTTGACTTAGGACTGTCTGCCGGAATACTTTGACCGCAAGTTTCCGTATCGGAAAGCAAGCTTTCAATGTTCGAAGCATCCGGACTGGAAAGCACCATAATTGAGCTTGGGACAGATTTTGTTTTCTGATTATCATCTTGTTCATTTAATTTTGAGCGTTTTTGCGTGAAGATCGCATCGAAATCCGTATCGTCAGATGCCATCTCTGTATCACTACTATTGAACTCATCTTTGCTCGACTTAATTGCGTTATTAATGTCTTCTTGTCTTTTTAAATCTGTTGTAACTTCTGCAATTTGTTCACTTTCCAGAAACTGACTGTTCTTTTCACTCATCGTATCTTCCTCCATATTTTCTTTTGTTCTGTCGGATACGGAAAAAGACAGAACATCTTTACAATCGCGATCATCGTTTTGCAAAACGACTGGGCAACTGACGCTTTCGATCTCTGTGTCCGACAAAACAATCACATCCGTGTCTTCCTCTGACAGAGTCGATTGAGTTCGCACCTTGCGATTCTCAGTCTCGTCGATGTCGTTAATTTTATCAATCAAATCGGATGACGTACTTTTGCGAAACAGATCGCTAGCTGATGCACTTTTCACGATTGCCGCGCGGTACTTCGCTATGCTGTTGTCCTTGTGATTCCTCATGTATTTCGAATACATTGAAATATCTTCGTCATCCTCTTCTAAATCACAGACGGTTGTGTTGAACGATTGATTAATTATCTCCGTACATGACAAACGCGCTGCTGTATCAATTGTTTCTCTCGAGACGTTAACATCCTTAGCCAGTGAAGTTGAGACGCGATTCAACACATTTTTATCAATTGTTCTTTCAGATGATACGTCAGTCTCTAATGAACTGATATTTCGCTTAATAATTTTATTAGAAAGACGAGAATAAAATTCCGGATGTTTCTCTGCGTACGATCGCATACACTGTTCTATTTTGCTCAATCTACCAAGTTTTTTCTTACCAGGCGATTGCTCAGTATTATCGTTGTAGAATTGTGTATCTTCAGTATTATATCTATCTACGAGAAACGGGTTTTTGTGTTTTAGAGGAGACAGTACGGAATGTTCGATCTCGAGATCCGAATCCGACCTCGCGTTTTCTCTTTGTATCTTCTCGATAAATAACGTGATGTCACCTTTTTGCTTCGCTGTACCCGAAGCGGATTTCGGTTCACTGCGTTGGGAAGTATCGATTGAAGAACTTTTGCGCGTATCTTGAGTAAACGATTTGTGAGAATCCGAATCGATCTCCATTACATCTTGTTTCGCATTTTTCACACAGATGGACGCGTCTTCGTCTGGCTCTAAACTTTCCGTATTCCAAGATTTACTTAACGGTCTTTGACTACGAATATCGACATCAGCATCTTGTTTAATTAAACTCAGTAGCACATGAAGATTGGAATCTTCGTGATCTTTAGAGCATACGGCAGATTTATCATCGAGTTTTATTGTATCGGGCGTATCGTCGAACATGTCGGGAGATGCAGTACGTTCCAAATTTGAAAAAGCGCTAATTCTAGAATGTTTTTCTTCCGATAATTTCGTTGAAACAACTTTGTCGGGCTGTAGAAAGGAGGAATCTTTTGTATCTTCAATAGAAAGTAAATTGGTGATACTGTTTTGTAATAGTGTTCCTTGGCGACACTGAATGATCTCCGATGCATCATCACGCTCGTGTTTGATTTCTGCTGCATTAGAAGTGAATTCTCTTTGACGTAAATAAACAAACAAATCGCGTACTTTATATTTCCTTGCTAGAGATCGAATATCAGATAGCGATGTGTCGGAATCGAGTGTTCTCGAATACTTTTCGATGATTCCGCAATAAATAAATTCGAAAAAAGCCAAAGCAACGTCATAATCCACATCAGTCCAACAGAGCTTTTCTTTCGCGGCGGAAAACTCTGTATCGTTTGTCATTACATCGAGCAAAATATTCGTGCAACGCACATAAAAAACCAACTTGTGAGTCCAAATGTATTTGCCGTCTTTCACGAACACAATAATGTCACTTGCGGAACTATCATTTAATATATTCCTCCAACTTGATGCGAGATCGTCAAGAAATTTCTTCTCTCTGCAACACGTCTGGACTGCGCTTGGGAAATTTGTCAATTCTTTATTATCCGTTTTCTGTACAGTTTGTATTTCTATTTTTTGTTCTTGCTTATCCAAAAGCCTTTTATCGTTCATAGTTGGGTCCATAAGTTTTCTGATATTTTCCTCTTCCTATAAAATATGAAAATATCGTTCGTTGTTTTTGCAAACTAGTTAATAAGTAACTTACATTTAATATTTGCACTTGCTTTTCCGATGGCGCTATCTGAGGCGACAGTTGTTTCACATAAAATACATTTTTAGTCGGAGTTAATTTTGTCTTGTCCCACAATGTGTTCTCCTTAAAAACAATCAAAAAATTTGAAAACCTGTACTCACAGATATTGCAATTTCTAAGAAAAATTAAATTTACTTACGGCTTGATATATTTGCTGAAGCAAGTGACTCTTTATAACAATTTTTTCTTTAACATCATTGACTTGATTTTCTTCCTCCTGAGGTCTTTGAGTAAAGTCTTTACAGCCCATAAGTATTTCGGCTATTCTTTCTGTTAAAATACTTTCTCTTTCTATAGCGGTACGTCTTTGTAGAATGGTTGGTTCCGTGATTTTTTCTTGTGTAAATAAAAAAAGATTAAATATAAAAATAAATTTTTCTATTTGTGTATTTTATTGATTGCATGTATGTGTATCGAATAAGTACTTTTCTTAATTTTAGTGACAGGCCAGCTGTTCACAGGTGACACATTTCTACTGCTAGTAAATCCAAAGTTCTGTAATGTTGTTTTCTGGCAATTTTCTACGTCCGGCAACGAAGACGGACTAGATGAGATAGCCACGATTTGAGCTTCATCCCAGTTTTCCATTTCTTCTTTCTCGTATAAAGATTTGGAAAGCGCTAAAGCAAGCTGAAGATCGGGATCGTCGTGAGATGTCTGGAAAAAATCAACAATCAATGTAAAATTTTTCACATCGTTTTATTATCAGACACTTACCATTTTACGAGGAACAGGTTTTTTTTTCTCTTGTAACACAGGAGCAGAGAGCAATCCCAACGACTTCCTTTCCGCAGCTTGTCGTTCTTGAAGTTCCACGGCGACCATTAATTTTTTCGTGGACACATTATTCTTCGTCGCGCAGCTCTTCATATGTATAGCTTGTGAATTTTCATCTTTGAAATTTTTAAAACATAATGGACATACATGAGCTATTTTCACATTAGCCGAACTCTGTGGTAAATTCGTCTCTTTCTTGTCGGACTTGAAAAAAGATGACTCAATTGATGGCTGCTGTACAATCTTTTTATTCTGCAATAGTTTGCTGCTGTCCGCTTTTCTTTCTTTAATCTTTGATTTTGAATGGGGAAGTTTTTTTTTAGATTTTAGTGAAGGCTTGTAGCTATCGATAATTCTTGATTGTACAGGATGTTTTTTTGGCGATTTAAAATCTAATATGCTGTCATCATCATATCCAGATTGGGATGTACTAGCAGTCTTATTTTTTCTGTTTTCAGTATTAGAATCATCAGAAGCACAAGCTTTTTCATCTATACTGAATGGAACAGAAGATATTGTATATAAATATTGTATCCAGCTTATTTATAGTTAGTAGAGAAAATAAATATCTACTTAGAGGATATAATATGTTTAAGAGGAAGAAGATATAAACAATAGTTTCTATTGTATATATATATATATTAAATACATTTTTTATACAGTTTTGTTTGGAAAAGAATACATGTCATTTTGAATCAAACTACATTATCTATAAAGATAATATATATGTAATATATAGAAATAAGAATACCTTTCTTTGTAATTTTTTCTTAATCTTAATCTTCTCTCTGGACTACTGGATTTATGCAATCCATCTTTTTCAACATCCATTTTCATATATTTTGAATATGGATGCTTTACACTATTATTTAAACTTTGAATGCAAATTTAGTTTGTTTGTATATTTTCTAATTCAGCTTCTGCTTTTAGTCTTTCTTCTTTTCTTGCTCGTAGCCGATCAATAACACCTCTGAAAACTGGATTTGAATAATCTTCTGCCATAGCTTTCTCATCTTCATTGACTTGATTCTTTTCGTTATTTAAATATGGGAAAACACTATATACACAATAAAAAACATATATTTTCAATATAAATATTGTACAGAGAGCAAAAAAAATCTTAATAATCTTACTCAGATATTGCATCAAGATATATATTAAAGTTAGAGCAAGTAATCAAATTATTAAATTGAATGTTTTATAAATATACGATATAAAAAATACCTACTTTTTTCTCAGAGAATAGTACATCACACCCATGTAAAGAAGTGTTATGCCAGCTGCAAAGCCATTGACATATTTGCGCGACGGGGTGTTCCTGAATTGACGTGGTTTTCTGTGTGTCTCGTCCGTAGGGTCATGCCGCATTTCATTCGGTTCGAGCGAGAGAAAAACAAGAAATCCTAGTGTGCGATAATTTTACAAGTTTACAAATTCTAACCTAACTTAACATCTCATACACATATGCATACCGGCGGGAAAAAGTTCTTATTCTCTAAACCGAGGTCGCTAATGTTGAATTCCCAATCTTTCCACTTTTACTTCAAACTTCGTGTCCCTGGAACCTTATCATATTGAAAAATTGAAATGATAGAGCTAATTGTCAGACTGAGAAAATTTTACAAATTTTTCATTAAAATATAAATCACACAGTATTAAACAATTATGTTCTCATCGAGTGCAAGTTTGTTAGAAACGTTACCATGGTGGGAATCGGAAATTGTAAAATACGGGTGAACATATATTTTTGTTTTCAAGTAAAATATAAAAATAATTTTGTTTGCTTATTTTTATAGTTCCGGTTCCAAAAACGGTTTTCGTGATAGATGTTTATTTGCAGCATAAAATAAAATAAAAATTCTGAGATTTTTTTCTCATGGCAAAAATCCTTAAATTAAGAATCCTAATCCTATAAGATTAAGAAAAAAATATACATAGACGTCGAAGATTAATTAATTGTCTACGATTAGATGCGTGCAATATATAAAATGTATAAGAAAACTGTTAATTAAAACGACTTATCGCTAACAGGCTCACTTATACACCCGTAAGAAAGCGATTAACAACGGTAATGGGAAGTCATATAGTGCAATTAACGAATCGTAAGTACATGACGCAACTCGCGGTAAAGATACAGGAAGATTACGAAGCGCAGCAAAAGGACCGCATTGAACAGAGAAAAGTAAAAGACACTACTGTAGTACTGGAATTGCGTGAATTTTTACCGAAATCTCAGCTGGTGACTCGAAAACGTCATCCGTGCATGCCAAAATTTCATCCAGAGGCAGCTAAGAAATGTAAAGAACTTCATCTGCGTCTTTTTACCAAATGACAGAGAGTCGGGACTTCCGAACGGCATCGCAAAGGATGTGTAATAATTTACATATATTTATTTTGCATTTTTTCTTCAGCGCACTAACTTATACAAATTATTTTTTATTTAAAAAATTGTTTTTTACTTTGATTTTTTACTTTTTAACATTTTAAGGGATGCGTGAAATATGTTCATTATGTTGAGAATAAATAAAATGTTCATATCAGATGGGTCTTAAGACACTTTCTAATTATATCTACATTAAGTTAACTGAAGTGCTTAACAATGTAATTTTTTAATCACAACTATTACAGTTAAGGAAGACTTAAAAAACCAGCAATGTATAGCATCTTGCGGTCCACCGTCGCATTGTGAAAGAATATATTATATCAATGTATATATCACATTACTAAAATGATAAAACCAGACTTGGCGTGTATTCGCGATTCATATGAAATTTGTAAATAGTGTGGTGGGAAAATTTCATCGATTACGAATCGCGAAATTGCACATATATTCCGGTTCTACTTTAATGCTTTATAATTTGTATATTCTCTTTGTAACAAAAACCTCTTCACACACACACACACACACATCCATGCATATACTGGACTTACAATAAAAAAAAAAACATTCTGTAAGACAGATATTTTGATATCTTCTTAATACGAAACAGTAAGATGTTAAGTTGCCGTTTATCTTTGTCGCGGTTTCTTTAACAAATGCAGTACCAATTGCCGATTAACAGGAACTTGCACCAATATACCTTTGGCGATGCGATCGATAGAAGCGTCCTCGGGTTCTGCAAAAAAACAATTTCTGTTATTAATATCATCTTTAATAATACTTGTGATTTAAACTTACCCAGTAATATCTCTTCGTCCCAAGGCTCGTCCCATAGCTGTTGAAGACCCGGCGACAGGACCACCGAAGGCTCGAGTGCATATTTGTAACGGAAGTCCGACCATCCAAATGATCTAATAGTGTCTCTAAAAAATAAAAACTTGGATGCACAAGTATACAATCTGTAAATGTTGGCAAATAGAGCAAAAAGATTAACCGCGCGCGCGATTAATTGTTTCCCCTTAATTAACCCCTTTAATTGTTTCCTTTGTTTTTCGTTGTGTGCTAATAAAAATGTTTAAACACTCTTGATATATCACTTTCTCTAACGTTTTACATTTATTTCTAGAATGATTCTCAATCTCTCTTTGTGGACGCACGCAAAGCGATGTTTGGTTTTGCATTTATTTGATACTAATAAAATGTGAGATTACGCAACAACGTACTCGTAGAGTTTTTCAAGATATCGTTTTTCCGGCGCTTTCATCAAAGCTAATAATGGGACCGGCATGGGATAATAGTGCACATGATAATGCTGTATGTTGTTCATCGCAGCTTTGGGCGGCTGCTTCTTCGCCTTCAGGGATTGAAAGAACTCTGTCAGAGCTTTTTTAGGGCTGAAATGTGAAAACAATGTATAATCTAAAAACTAGATGTAAATCATTTTGAAAATGTTCAAGCAAATAACGAATGTGCGCGCAATGTTTCATATTCGCTGTTTTTCCGTTGTTCGATTCAATTTGTCCGCTGTGTTTCCATCGAAAGACACGCGGTATAGTTTCGTGACGAGTTGGAAAAAAATAAAGTGTTAATTAATTCTTTTTGATAAGCTTAGTTGAAAAAATCGCACTCACTATTCAAAGAAGAATTCTTCTGAGGATCCAATCAGTAACGTCATGAGCAATATCAACTGGAAATAATAATGATTGGTTTATATATACTTCGTTTTAATTTTCTTTTTTAATTTACATTTTGATCATGTTATTAATACAATTAAATTGTTTATTAGAAAATAAACCTCTCTGATAGATTATAGATGAAGCAAATTATTAACATAATGATACATATCCCAAAAAATATACACTTTCTCTTTCACACCCACCCATTCCTATCTTCTTTTTTTTTTTACTTTTTACAATAAAACTATCATGAGGTTTGAATCTATATAGGTTTCGCATGTGCGAGTTAAAACGGTATCTACAACTTGGATTTAACTATTGGTTATTTACTTGCACTATCGGCTTTATCTTCATATTGCAGCACTATAAATTTATCACGGTCGGATTGTGTGCGTCTGCTGTGCGACACATATATACGACAAACTGAGAATTTCGATGAAACTGGATCGCTTTATATCGCGCGGACTCTTACTCTCTTTCTCTACGCACTCGTGCTCTTCATTTTTTCCCTTCGATTCACATGATGCTGTCTCAGAAACGATTTTAATTATTTTGATTCGGTAAATCGGTATGGATTTGTGCTCGCGATTACTGTGCGTAATTAAACAATCATTATAAACGGACAATGCGTGTGAGAGAAAGGGGAGAAGATTCTCAGTATAGAATTTCTTGGAAGAGAGAAATAAAACTTGCACGTGTGTTTTCATCGCTATTTTGTATGCGTACAAATATTATAAACCTCCGGAAGGGTTTTCAGAAAGTTTAACAAAAGTCAGAACCACAGTATAATTGCTGTGGTTAAAAGATAATTTAGTCACATGATACGCTTTGACAACAACTCGACACCAGGAATATCGCGATTTTCAAGTTTATTGAAAAACGATTCTAACACAGTATTATAAGTATGTGAAAAGCATGCGATTTCGCTTTTCTCTAAATTTCTACATGATGTTCTCGATTCAACTTATAAAAAAAGGGGGAAAATGAGAAACAAAGATCCGTCGATAAACTGAACGTTTTACACAGGATGCTCTATATATGTTCAATATATGCGATTCTAATGGCCAAGATTACGAGAAGGATTACGGGCGCCTTTCACGTAGACACGCATAAAACACAAGATGAAGAAAGGTGAAACTGACATTGTCCGACGATAATTCCAGACGCCACAAATACGCAGTACTTGTCGTCTCGATTTTTTTTTATAAAATTGCATTGTTCATTGTTCAAAAGTATATATTGTATATCTTGTACAATCATACATCTTTTGTATAATTAAATAAAATTAAAAGTGTTCTTACGTTTGCGTTATACTTGCGTGTACACATATTTATATGTTTCTTTCTTTGTATACAATTAGTATAAACTTTCCGTGCGTACGTGTGACAGAACAAAAATGTTGAGTCAATCTTTTTGGAGTCTATGCACATGTACCGTTCCTCGAGTTTTTTCTTCCTAGACAGAACAAAAATCTGAAAGAATGTTGCAAAAACGTCTAAATTATTTTAACCATTTCCTAGATATCTTTACAACGTTTTTCGGACTTTTGTGCCATCTGAAATACGCTAATTAATTAAGAACAAACAATTAATTACGAAATGGGAAAAAAAGACGATAGGCAAGAAATGCCAAAACTCCGCAACACAGCACAGATGTTCAAAGAATATCTACTGAATATTATCTGGATGTTGCATCAATACCTATTAGATATTCGTGAGACATTCTTGGAATATCGTGTGCTGTGTGTGCGGTTTGTAACAATCGTATGACAACATATATAATTTAGCTAACTACTTTGATCGTCGCTTTTTCAGACAACCCCATCATCTTTTACAGTGTTTACATATACACAAAAATTTGTATTCCAATTATTTTTTTTTACTTCTTAGTTGCAAATTGATATTACCGAAACATCGACGATAAGCTCGAACAAGATTCAACTGATTAAGCTAATCAGTTTCGCTAAGAATCAAAAACCGTTCCACTAGCACAATAATCTCTGAACCGAGTGACTGAGTAAATGCGAAAAAAGATGAGGAGACCACTTTCGCGGATGTGGGCTATTTTTCTTTTCTCCTCTAGGCGCGCGACAACGTCGGTGATGACGACGATAATGATGACGATAACGGAAATCAACGATTTCTATTCCGTGTACTACACGCGTACGTTATATATGCAAATATATGTTGTTGTTTTAATGTGAAAGGCATATAATACCGGATCTTTGGATGATCATCACCGTTTTATCTCACAACGAGAACACTAAACAACAATTATTTACTTTCCATTGCGTTTCACGTGTGTATATAATTATCACGATCTGTAAGATTATAATGATCGCAATTCTCTTTCACAACAGGATATCGACCGCGAGTCTGATATGTATTAAGGTTCTACTTTGCTTTTTACGTAGATACCTCTAAGCACAGCAACTTGTGTAACACCCAAAACTGTATATCGATGACAAATATACATCATGCAAAATAGAGCTTTTCTTCTCTCTCTTTTTGTATCAGAAAAACTTAAACAAATATAAATATTATTAGAGCAGGTTATTATACCGTTATATAACATGTTACAATCAAGAAGCAGTTTTGAAAAAAAGAGACAGACAAACTCGGCCATCCTATTAGATTCTTCAGTGTGTAGGTCTCTCGTATAAGGTTTTCCAAGAGAGATTGCCTTGTTACAATTCATACATGAACAACCCCTTGTGCTTAATTATTTATATATGTACATATATAAGAAAACTTTCCTGAAGAGAGAAAGCTGCGTAAGGTCACGGGTGGCGGTACCATCGGAAAATGATCGGACAAACCGGTTCTCCAGTTTCATCGATATCATCGTGTCGTTCTCATCGATATATGTGTAACATTTTGTGCCGTACGCCTGTTTCTAGGAGAAAAATAACTAAACAAAACGTATTCCACATCGCATGTTGAACGATTTCTCTCGCACGCGATTGCCATCGAGAAATTAGTACGTGCGATTGTGATAGATGGGGAAAACGACAGAAAAAACTAGAATGCTTGTCAAACGAGAAGTTAGATTTTTTTATTCTCTTATTTTCACAAAGCAAGTTTGGTTGTTTTTTTTTTTTTAAGAAAAACGTTTAATTAAATTCATACTGGTTAAGGCAAGAAACATATCTTTCCTGATAATCTGATAATTTCAAGCCGAGAATAGTTCTCTTTACATAACGTCGATATTTCTTGAAAACATTTGTTTTTTGTAAGGAAAGTAAGAGACAAACTGTGCATTATTGCGTATATGAAATATAATATTAACTTGTGAACAAATTTTATAAAATTAACAAACTTCCCATACCTTTTTACTTTGATTTTTTAGTGTTCCGCGCAAATTTTTATGCATTACAGTGATACGTAGAAGTCCGTGGTAGTTGCAAATTTGCAACAAATCGTACTTCAATTAGCCGCCACTGCAGACATCTTGATAGACAAGCGGTTAAGGTCAATACATGAAAATTTCTTTACAAGTCTTTAAACCCGTTTTACATTTGCGGTTGAAGTTGCAGTTGACGACTGCAGACTGACCAATGATCAAGCTAGCTTCTTCGATCTGATTGGTCTGCAACCGTCAATCATTGTAGATTAGACTTTGTTGACTTTTGTTTACAGGGCGAGACCAGCGTTTAGCCGGAAATGCTAGGGAATAATAGCGCCACGGCCAATCAACGTTCAACTTCTCCGGAAATAATAATAATTTACGCGCTCCGAATTAACCGAAGCTGGTCCAACCGACACCGAGAATTTCTGGAAGAATTCCAGTGAACTCTCGAAACCAAATGGATATCTTATACATGCGCAGAAGAAATTACGGGTGAATTTGTTCCTTGTGTCTCATCGTCGCCGTCATTGGTTGAAATGAGACGCGTGCCGAGCAACAGAGCACAACAAGCGCAATGATGAAACTTTACTCGTTTAATTCTGCGTGCGAGTGTCCCCGACGGAGCAAGTGGTGTTGTTGATCGGCGTCGGATCGTTAACGCGCGTCGCGTACGAGCGCGTGGCCCTCGTCGACGTCGCGGTTTCTATCTCGAGTTCTCGGGATTGGTGTGTGTACGCGCGCCGGTCGACAATGTGAGTGTGTACACGCAAAAGACGAAAACAGGGCGCGAGAGGAGTGAGACGGAGAGAAGACTGCTTTTATAATCACGGCAAAAACGTGTAACAACGTAGCCGGCGGAAAACTCTAAAGAGAAAAACTCCTCTTCTCGGTTTCGACGGAGGAGAACCAGATCTCACCTGTTACAAACATGCGGCGACGAATCTCGCTTCTGATCATCTCCTCGACTGCGACGACCAAGACGACGACGACGATAACGACGACATCGACGACGACGGCGAGGAAGACGTCGCAGAAGACGAATAATCGACGACGGCGCTTCTCCGCAACGGCCGCGTTCCTCCGCGAGTGAATAACAATTTTAACGCAAAACGCATACAGACGCACCGGTGCGCCTTGCCGATGAGCGCGGATATATGGCGGCGCGAGTACTGTTGCTGAGCGTCTTGATTACGGAAGTGTTGAAGCCTGCTTCTGTCGCAGGTATGGCACATGTTCCTTAATCTGTCTATAATTTTGTCATTGTACATACACGCATACCTGTGTAGAAACGAGCTACAAGTGCGAACGAAGAATTGATGTTGGAAGTTAACATTGAAGAAAGACTAATATACATATATGTGTACATATATATATATATTTATATACACACACGCACACACACACATACATATATTGAATATTTGTTTAGATGATAATTTACATATAACGCGTATATGTTAACGTACAATGACGTGCTCCAATTTATCTGATTTGCTCTTTTCTTTAGACTTTTGAGCGCAAAAACAACTACGTTTCGATTGCAAGGAACACACACGTGTATCCGTCGATTATTCCCGAGAGCTTGTTTTTTTGACATTGCTAGTGTAAATAACAATTATTAGAGAACAAAGTTGCACTGATTAAAAATTCTTATTAGCTTGCAAATTTGTTTTCTGAATACTGAAATTTGTTGAGACAATTGATGTTGACACTGTTTTTCACACATGTTATTGTTTTTTAATTTGCAAATTACCTATTTATAGTTGATGTTAAAAGTATTGGAGGAAGTATCAATGGGAGAAATGTGTCAAAAACCAACGGCTCCGACACTGGTCTGACCAAAGCATCCGAATTCACATTGGAAATTCATCCTAGTGGTCATGTAATACTAGGAAAAAAAGGAATCACGCTTACTTGCTTGGCTGGTTCAAATGAAAATGTTTCTTGGTTGCATAATGGAATACCGGCACCTCCATGTGGTCTAACTCGCTGTGTCCTTCTTCACAATGGTTCTCTTCATTTTTACAAGGTAAATATCTGAATTTGTGATTTCTGATTAGTATAAAAATATGACAAAAGACTTATATTATGTCAATGTTGTGTAGAAACAAAATTTCAAAGAAAAGGAACGGAATAGTATTGTTAGTGTTAGAAATCATAAAAATGAATATCGCTGTGTAACACGTACTAGTTTAGGAGGATCGATACGCTCAGCTCCTGCAATTATTCAAATAGCAGGTATTGTTTTAGAACTGCAATGAGTCTTAATATTTTTCAGATTTGAAAATGTCACAGTTACAATGAGTTTTTCATGTTGTAGAACTTGCCAATGTATTTAAAGAGTTTCCAGAAAATATTATTGTTCAGGAAGGTGAAGTTGCACGATTGTCTTGTTTGATAGACAGCATTCCTTTTCCACCCAATATTACTTGGCAGCATAATGAAACATTATTATCTTATCACAAATCAAAGTACTCTGTGGTACCACCAGGTGTTCTGTATATAAGTGCAACAAAACTGTCAGATACTGGCTCATATAGGTATACAATTGTATATGTCTTCATTATAAACTAAATTTCAACTCACAATTTTAGTAAATAAGCAAAGTATGCAAAACTAATTTCATTTTCAGATGCATAGTCACTAATGAATTTTTAAAGAAGACTAAAAAGAGCAGAGAAGCAAAATTAACAGTTATTCCAAGAGCGGAAGGTAACAAATCGCATATTCCGTCGTCTTTGTTTCCGCAAGCTTCGTACACTCATTGGTTGATCAACGGATCAAATCTTAATTTGGCGTGTGCTGCATCTGGTTATCCATCTCCACTTATAACTTGGTCATTTATTCCTCGTTATGGTAAAAAGTTTTATAAGGAATGCACATTTAATGATATCAGTTTCACTACATTTAATGGCGTGTTTATTTTTAGGTAATGTTACGCAACCTCGCGTTCTTCTCAATTCCACCACTGGTGTCAGTATATTGTCACTAACAAATGTAAATATCTCCAAAGCCGGTGTTTATATGTGTTCTTCAAAAAATTCTATTAGTAACAATTTAGAAGTACAGGTACGCAGAGAGTCAACACTTTAAACACTGTTTTATTTACCTCTCTTTTGTAAATTTAACAAATCTATCTTTTATTTAAAATCGTTGCAGAATATAACTGTGGATGTATTGATACCTCCGTCGTTTATAAAGACACCGACAAACCAAATCTGTCCAAATGGAAGAACTGCAAGATTCGAGTGCCAGGCGCAAGGATTACCTGTACCTCAAATTTATTGGTTAAAAGACTCGTTGAATATTACTATTAATGGTAATTACGCTTAATAAGAAACATTTATAAGATATGTGTGTGTTGTGACACAGTATTATCGTAGAAAATATATAAGTGAGAATGGGATGTCATTGTTTAACGCACACTCACGTATGTTGACAGGTCGTAAAACAACTTACGTTAAGAATGATAATAAAATAGAATTAGCAATATCGGCAACTATACCGTCTGACTCCGGCATATACCAATGTGTGGCAGTAAATTCAGCGGGTGAAATCTGGGCTGCTGGCCGGCTCCAAGTGAATACGTCGCGCAATAGTCCTGCTGCACCAACTTCATTAAAGTGTAATGCTGTTTCACCAGTTAAGATAAACATTTCATGGGAACTACCAAAGTCTCTACCACATACCAGTATTACAGCTTATACCGTCCATTATAGTGCTGTTGGTGAGTTTGATGACATGATGTTTTTCTATTTTCTCGTAAATTCGGAAAAATCTCGCGACACGTGTTTGCACATCTTATACATTTACTTCTGTAATGTGATCAGAAGGTGGCAAGGAAGAAGTTTCTCCACCAGAACCAGGGAATTCTACGTCTGTAGAAATAACAAAACTACTCGAACCGTATACAAATTATTCATTTTACGTACGAGTGTGGAATAATTATGGTGCTAGCGATCAATCGGCTACCATTCTGTGTTCCACTGATCCGAGTGGTATGTGGTTTTACTTGGTCTCATTAAAGCGCTTACTCGCTACACATGCGGAAAATTTGTATGAATGTTTAAATCGCTCGTTTGCAGTTCCTAAAGGCGCACCGAAATTGAATGTGGATATAATAAGTAGTACAAAACTAAATATATCATGGGAGCCTTTAAGTAAGAAGGAAGCTCGCGGCATCGTGGTTGAATACAAACTGCAGTGGAGGCTCAACCAACATCTATATTCCAACGTAGTTTATTTACCCGCTACTGTTGAATACTACGTACTCTCCGGTACGGCTCTATCAATCGTTCTGTTTTCGTATATCGCGAAAGCAAAATACAATCACGTAATCATGTATCATCCTATATCGTAGATCTGATACCCGGAGAACAATACGATCTTCGAGTGTTAGCAAAAACGAAGCAAGGCTGGCCGAATATGAGTGAAGCACAGTTAAAGTGGGTCACTGTGACTATGCCATCTGAACAGTTCATTATAAAGAATGTGGTAGATATTGAAGTATTAATCGTAAATGCTTCGATAATTAAGGTTAATATATTCATCTTTATCTTATCTTTTACTTATAAAAAATTTTATTTATTTCAATGGTTTTTGAAATTATACTCCTGACAGATGAAATGGAAGATCAACTTTAAGCAAAACGATCAAATTGAATACAAGTTCGATTCCTGGCAAATTTATTGCGAAAATCAAGAGGGTGAAAAATTAGCGACTATTCTTTTACCGCAAAATGTCACTGAATATCTGTTCAATGATCTTGGTAAATATGCGCAACTGTCTGTTTGATAAGTAATGTTATATATAAAATTAAAATTATTTATTATTAATTGTTTTTATCCAGATTTAAATGTTTCATACACTATGGGTTTGTGTATGGTGAGCTCAGGTAAAGCAACAGGTTGTCTGACAAAACACATACAGACTGTATCTAATTCTAGTAAGTTGACGAGATGCTTAAAAGATAGAACACAACAATGCTTTCGAACACAAATTCATTTTCAAAGTTTTAAATCTGAATATTGTTCAAATAGTTTTGTTTCTGAGATATTTGCGTACTCATTACACTTAATTCTCTCTTCTCTGAATTTATGTGTCAAATTTATATCGAAAACAACTTTATGCACTAATCATTCCTAATTTAGATACTGTACCAACATCTTTGGAGGCTATTCCCGTCTCATCTACGTCCATTAACGTAACGTGGACATTGCCTGATGCGCGTGACGGGGACTCGTTCGAACTTTGTTATTACAAGGTCCACAATTCAAACGAAAATGCAACTAAATGCTTTTTAACGTAAGTGCAATCTGTTCGCTGAAAACAGTTAACGTAAACAATAGAAAATATTGAAGAGAAACTGTTAAGTATACGAAATGTATATTGTAGAAACGATACGAAAATAACTGTCGACGAATTGAAGCCTTTCACCTTGTACCAGTTTAAAGTAAAAGTCGTTAGAGATACGAATCAAAACAGTACTTTCAGCGAATCTGTTGAATGTTACACATATGAGGATGGTGAGAATTATTATTCTAAAAATAATTTCTAATTGTTGTCTAATAATAATCATTGTCAGACATATCGAGTATTACACTAAGCGAACATTACAGTTCCTGACAAAGTCGAAGAAGTGCAATGGTTTTTGGGCAACAACACGATGCGAATCGCGTGGAAGGAACCGAGCAGTATAAACGGCGTCATTCAAAATTATTTTGTTGTTGCTTACACGATGGACCTCGAGTCGACGACGACGTGGAACAACGTTACTGTGCCCGGTAACAAAACGTCGACAATTTTACCAGGTTTAGCGCCAGGAAAACGATATTTTGTTATGGTACAAGCGGCAACAAAAGCTGGTTACGGAAAGCCATCGGATCCTATTGTTATTATTACTGGCGGTAAAACCTCGGTATCGCCGTCCGGTAATCAGAAGCCGCCACACAACGAGAAACCTGACCCGAGAATAGGTAAGAAAAAAGTCATACATCTTATAGCATTTTGAACTCAAGCAAATTTAGATCTCCGCGATTGAGTTCAATTTATCACAAATAGTTTATTAAATAGTGATGTCTGTGAATCGTCATTAACGATATTGCGATCGTGACTACATACAGGTATAATTCTTGGACTAAGCATAAGCCTCGGATTTATCGCGATATGTCTAAGCAGTATACTCTGGCGAAGGAAGTTCGAGCACTCTCGCTCGTTGAGAAATAATGTTCAGCCCGCGAAAGGACATATATTATCGCGGAACGGAAACCGATGTTGCACAGAACAGTCGTCTACTTCGGTGTGTCAGCAAGCAAATGCGACCGGTGCCTCAAACGAAATCGAACTGGCTGTGCTGTGTCCAACGTCCTCGATCGAGACAAATCCGCAGCCTGATTCAAAGGTAAAGCGGAATACACTAAAAATTTGTGCGATAAACAAATTTACTTCAAATTTCCTACTGATAATAATAATACTTTATATACCTATAAAACAATAGAGATAATATGTGATATGTGTATTCGTATATGCAGGGTGTACAATCCAATGGGATCTTCGAAGTTTGTGCGAAAGAACCTTTGTTATCGTCGTGGGAGACAAATGGAGGCTCAAAGGATGTTCATATTATGGAGAATCCTCAGGTATTGCTACTAACTTTAACATCTTAGATAGAGATCCATGAAAGATATTGATTTTTATATACAGTTATATAAAAAAATTTAATAAAGCCAATAAAATTCTCGTTAATTTTCTCTAAATTCTACTTACTACATTCTTTTTTGTAATTGCAGTACAAAAGAAGAGGCAGTTCCGCCTCAACTAATCAGCAGAGAGAGGGGCAAGATTTAGAAGACACGCAGCTTACAATAGTCAATTGTACTTTAGGCAGTAGCACTAGCAGTTTAAATAATAACTCAGGATGTCCAGACGAAGAAGCTTCATCATCACCAAAGGCCGCGTGTGCGTCTGTCCCGGTACTTGAACCGAACGGGTGAAAGTGCGTTCAACGCTTGTATACAGGTACGCTAAAGTGTTCAATACTGGTATCAAGATGTAGCAGGTAGAGATACGCAAAATTCTGCGCTGTGTTTTCTCTCTTTCTATGTGTGATCTTGATTGGCGAATCAAGATGTAAGAAAGTGCGTGACGTTAAGAAAATGCAATTCTGGCACCAACAAAACAAAACCAATGCGAGAAATTGCAATCTCTCACGCAGTTTGCCATGGTTCTTGTTTACAAGAACTATTAAATGATCAAAATTATAATATTGGTTTGGGAAAATTTGTCTCATTTTAAAAATTATCAATCGCTATGTTAATTATGAATATGTAGGAGATAATCTCTTTTATACAGAGAACTTGGGCGCGTCTGCGCAAACGTTTCAAAAGCGAACCGGCAAATTTGTTTTTTTCATTCATGACATTGCGCACTGATTGTGCAGATAATATCCAAAGTGTTTGCTGGACATGTGTACATATAGAATAATACAAAACGATATTGACAACACGTTTAAGAGTTAACAGAGGATGAGACGAAAAAATATTGTCGCTATAAATAAAATTAGGAACCAATGCGGTAGCTCAACCAGGAGAAACTTTTGTTCGATATTTTTCTCTCTTACATGCCGACGTATTTTTATTTTATTCCTCATGTCATCTTCTGTTATTTCTCAAACAGTTGTCTGTAATTTATATATTTCAGAAATTAAATGAAGAGTCAGAACAATAGAAAAAAAAGACAAAAATTTAGAAACGTAAACTTAACTCGAATAAAATAGCAAGTTTCTAATGCCTCTGTGTGTATATAGAGTAAGCTAATTAGTTGTGACTATCTTCGAAGATCTTGATAATAAAGAAATACAAAGATGTACATTCCTTCGTTTAGGAACGCAAAAAGTTGTGAAACAGTTTGCCCGGGTGAAGCGTGGCCTAAGCTCAGTTGACGAAACAATTTCGAGAATTTACTTAATTTAAAAAAAAAAAAAAAAAAGAAAGCAGATATCGATCATTCCACACACAAATAAGTGTTTTCCATTAATAATATTTAAACAAAGAGAACTTTTGTAGTATTAATGAAAGCAGGGAAAGGCTCTAAACAGATGCTACGCATTTAGAAATATGTTAAGAAAGTTCTTCTCTCTTATTTTTCGTGGTTCTTTTTCTTTTTCTGTTTTTTCTCTTTTTATTTTAACTATATATTTATATATGTGTGTGTCATTTAAGTATATTCTATACACACAGAAAATCATTTGTATAAGTTTATCTAAAAACTAAATTTTTTTGCATTTAGCGTTAACATGTGTAACAAATGAAAGAGTATTTATTTTATACGTGAATAGTTTTTAAAGCATTTAACGTGAGTTTGTATTAGTTTAAAACTGGTTTATATGCGATATATATATCATATTTTAAATGAAAAAGGATCCTATGAATGGGAAGAGTATTCAAAAAGATAATTAATAAGCTCAGATTTAAAAGAACTATATATATATATATATGTATATAGAATCAAACTTCGGAGAAGGACCAAAAATTAAAATTACTCGAGGCGAATAGAATAAAAAATATTTTATCTTGTTTTTCGTACCGAGAAAAAGTACTATTCATCAAGAGACACTATCATATATCTTTTTACTCCGTGACAATTTTTTTTAAGTACTTGTAGATCTCAAGAGAAGTTTTGTCATTTCACTATACGGTGTACATTTTCCATTTTGATTCAAAGACACGAAAAGATTATGACTTACATTTGATTAAATTGAAAAAAGGAGCCTAAGATTATTTCGTATTGCAGTAATGATTGGCTTGTAGGTCATCGATTTGCTCACCGAGAACAGTGGATTTATCTCGTTTTTCAATAGGTAGATCTTCAGCTGCTTTGCGGGCAACAAAGAACGCGAGCGAGACGGATAACCCGACCGTTCGATAAGTATAAAAAAAAAACAAAAGATCTACTTTTTCTACATGCGATGAAGATAAACTCACTTGGTCTACGAGACCATTCAAAATCACTGACCTAAAAGCGATCATCGCTCTGTATGTACATTTTTCAAAGCACTACGTTTATCTCGTACACACAACTGTTTCCTTTCGTCCTTCTCCGAATTTTCATGTATGCTCAGAGAGTATCATATAATTCAAACGAATAGCATACAAAGAAAATAGAAATTACTTCATTTTCACAAGTATGTACTTTGATAAGAGATCTTAAAGACTGTTATGTGATAGACGATATTTTTATAACGGAAAAAAAAACTTCCTCAGAATTTACATAAGAAAGTTTCATACGTTTCTCGGTTTTCTCTCCGTTCATAAGATTGGTATCGCTCAGAAAGAAAGCGATTAGATTATAAAACAATCGATATATATATATACATATATAATATTAACGTGAACGTTCTGTTGTGTACGATATTAGCGTGTTAACTGGTAAAACAGTTCTGTGTATTACACAAAAAAAAGCAGCATATTGAGACAAAGCTATAAGACACATTTCCAGACTGGTGCATGTTACCATGACAGAAGAAACCCAATACAGTACCTGAATAGAATAAGCTATATCTTTTAGAGTGAGACATAGAGAGATGTCAATGTTGTTACTGTACCTCCACTATTGTTATTTATTACATTTTTCCATTCACTACATACTTTAGACGAATACATTTACACACACAGGATCATGCAATAACAATCACCCATAGTTACAGTATGAAAAGCTAACATTAGAAGTAATTTCGATTTGCACATATATTAAAGACTAATCGTACTTTTATTCCATAGAAATATTGCCGCATTTTTCATAACCAGAATCTCCTCTAGAAGCCAGACTGAGAGTGTTTTTAAAGAATATTTTTTATTTTATACCCAAGCCGTTACGTTATTAATTATTAATACTACTCAGATACCTCGTGTGTTTACTGGAAATATGTTTAGTCGACGACTGTGCACCATAATTTATTTATTTCTGTTTTATCGATTTCCGCAAATCATTACAATAGCTCTATGTTTACAGATCAGATACAGCTCTACAGAAAGATTTATTTACACATGAATACATGGAACTTGTTATTATTGTATTATAAGTATAATTTTGAGAATCTCAGATCTTTAGATATATATAACATACATATACAATATTAAATTTATTGAACTCTTACACGAGATCCTCTCTTCTCGTGTAACAGCCTCTATGTTGCGAATTAAATTCGCACATACTCAATGTGTTTTATGCTTACGATTTCTTGTTTAATTCGTCTGACTTGCGTTTGTTGTCACATATAATTATGTAATGCCTGTTATATTTTGTATTATTTTGCACATTTGTTGAGGATGTACGTTCATGTGCTTTTTTTGATAAATATTTGTTGGTAATGTATTTTGACAAAATTTATGTAGCGTGAAAAACAGAGTTGGCGTATATATAGTAACAAGAAAAGAGTCAGGATGCTAAAAATCCGATCGTTCCTTAATCCATGTTGTTGACATCGTGCACCAGAAAGGTACATTCATGTTACACCTTTGCAATTTTGAAAATGTAAATATAGTAGGTAAAAAAATATTTGCACATCCTGTTTGGTTGATTTACACAGACAAAAATGAAGTATGTGTGTGCGTGTGTTTGTGTGTGTGTGAGAGAGATGCTAAACAAATTTACAAAATAAGTAAACATGCAAATTTACAGAAATGTTGCGATATAAATTATGTCATTTAATATATTATTAGTATGTACAAATAAAAAATTATATCGACACGACGTGCGTTAATATTCTCCTGTTTTGTGTACGATTATTTCTAAAGAGAGAAATAAAGTGTGCAAATATTTTTTGTACTTGGGAGAATATTTTGAGACAGCTATTATTTATGAAAAACCAAAAGCGTTTGGATGACAAAGGATTGATTTTAAGAGAAATATACGTTGAACGAAGTGTAAGCAGCAGAAAGTATGTTAATAAGTAATGTTTTTTTCAGTACGTAATAAGAGTAATGATTTTATCTTGCTTTCCTACATGTTATAATAAATATGTAAATGGCAGTTGTACGAGTTTCATAAAAAAAATAAGTTTACGCTTATTTATATACGTATATAAGTTCTTTATATATACATATACAATATATACATATATACATATATATATATATATATATATATATATATATATAAATTGTCTGCATCCAGTTTTTACACTTTAAGTAGTGTGAATGTATACCTACTTGCTTATGACAAGTTTATTCCAATCACACACGTTACTGCTCGAAGGTGTGTGTTATACATAATTCTGCTGCTACTTCTGATTTTGTTACGATTGTATGCAGAAGTGAACAAATCAACTCCAATAATCAGTAATTTAATCATTTAATTTTAAAATCAATATATATTAAAGAATTCTGTTTTATATATGTATGTATATACATCTTTAATAAGAAAGATAAATGTCACATTTCCTTACGTTCTCACATTTTAAACTAATTTTTAAACTAATTACATTGGTCACTTTATATGAATCACACACATACACGCGCCCTCAGAAATTTCTTACTCACTTTATAAATGCTAGATATACCTTTTCAAAATAGATAATGTCTTTTGTTTAAAACCATGTATGTGTGTGTTTTTGTGTATATACAAACACTTCATTAAAATAAAAAGGTTTCTCAACTTTATTCGCAGTTTGTGAACAGATACATCGTTGGAATGTAGCGACTATAAAACAAGTAGCTTCTTATACATGTACCTAACAGTAGGAAATATAGATATTTCTATTAATTTATTAATATATATATATTTTCTCAACAATTTTTAATTGATGCAATTCACAGTCTTGAAAAAGTGGTTTTATAAAAAGTCATCTTTTTTCTATGTTTCTAAAACTTGTACAAATTGTTATACGATTCAGGAGCATTCTTTTACACATATTATCTTTGTGTCTAAGATTGTAACAACACAGTGTCTCGAAGTTTAGTGCTTGACTAGCAACCTTTAAAGTGCGGGAGTTTTGTCTCGAGAACTATAAATGTTCTTTTTATTAAGTAAGTACGCTAATTGCTAATTTATCACATTGACGATAGGCTTGTCCACAAAATTCTCGATGTCGATGCGAATTCCATGCACACGTCTTTCTATCTAGACTTATATTTAATGTTTTTTGTGTCTTGGAATGTATTAAAAAAAAACCACCAAAAAGTAAAGACGTTAACATACATATATATGTATAATAAAGTATATGTGTGTGTATTAACTGTATAGAATTCAAGAATTCTTGTATATTTTAGGCACAAGATACTCATGTATCTATAGATATCTATAGTCATCTTAAGTTTGTTGTCGATACTAGAATTTTAGCAGTCCATGGGTATTGCAAAGCTCATAAAAGTAAGGAATGCGGGAAGATTCGCATGCTTACGTAATCGTTAAGTACCTGCAAATTTGAAATTTGCTATTATGATTTGCATTTTTACAGTTTTTCTTCAAATTGGTCTGCAAAACAGAATGTCTACTGCTTGGAAAAATTTCTGAATTTCTGTTTTATTTTAGTCTTATTTATTTATTTTTTTTTTTTAATTTTTTTAATGAAAAAATCAGGAGATTTGTCATCAAGACTAAAATATAGTACCACCATTCTATAATTTGGTCTTTAGTTGTAGAAAATTTCTGAACAATCAAAGATATGTTTTTCCAAGATTGTACAAGTAAACGTTCTGCAAAAGCAAGTTATCAATTACCTCCGTGAGAGCACTTTTCGTTAACTTAGGATACAGGTATGTGAATCCTGTTTTCGTTAGCTTTCCGGGTTTTAAGTACAAGTGTTTATTATATAAAAGTTCTTGATCTATATACGGCGACAGAGGACTGTTTTCCACACCATCTTTACGACACGCTTCCGCCCAAGGACCCATGTGTTTGTCGTTAACTTCTTCAACAACAGAGTTCATATCGGCCTGAAGTATAAAGAGACGACTATTAATTTCTCGAGACTTTAAAATAATATTCAAATATTTTATTACGCCGAAACATGCAATACTTTAGCCAGTGTAGATAGCGCAGTGCCCCAATAATCGTGGTTGATGTTAAAGATTTCGGACACTATAGAACTGATGGAACCTTGAGTGGAATCTCCTTCGTCAACGAGGTTGAACGTCTGGCTTATCGTTTCCGGCTTATTCGCGACATGCCAAATAGCTCTGACAACGTCGGTCACGTGAACGGTGTTCATGTGAAGATCCGGTCCCCAGAGCAATTTCATCATCTCTCCTAAATACTTATAAACCGCACCTACTACCAATCTTGGTGCTGTAAATTGCGAAATTTGTTGAAGGTGTAGTAGTTCTTTATTTAAGTCAGTGGAAAATTAAATGTCACAAGAACAAATTATATCCTTAACTTACCTAAACCACTTCTGTCACCACAGCCATATACAGTAGCTGTTCTCAATATAGTATATTTTAGATCTGGTATATTTTTTAATTCTTGCTCTACTTGTAACTTATACTTTGCAATAAATGTCCATGATTCTCCAACATCCTCTTCTCTAATAGGTGTCTGAGTCCAACATGTTTGTATTATTATTGTTGTTTTTATTATTCTTATGTCAGAAAATACATATACAGTATTCTCCTACCTTTTCTGAGGCAGTAAGGTTACCAGAAGATATTTCTACATAACGGGAAACTTTGATCTTGGCTGCTTGTTCAGCACAGTTTATGCTGAGTTTATAAATACCTTCTTTATAAACAGGATCTGTGAGGCCGCTCTTAGTCTCTCCGGCACAATTGAACACATAATCAATAGGCTCATCAGATGCAAATGCATTTTGGCAGGATACTATGACAAACATCATTATCTTTTTGTTATCTTTTTATACATTTATATGTGTGTATGTGTTATGATCAAAGAACTTGGTTCATTAATATTTTGTTGAAAAGTAAATCAATACATTTATTTACTCAGAGTTTTGATAAATAAAACATAGATAGTTACCTGTATTAATCAAATTAGCACTTCTGAACTCGAGCAAGGAGTGTTGGAACACATGCTGGTGCTTCGCATTGAGCCACGCGGTCTGCGGTGGCACTTTGTCGACAACTCGCACGTACGACACCAACTCGTTATCCAGCAGATATTCCACGAGATTACGGCCAATAAAACCGCATCCTGCGCGAACGTTATCCGCCTTTTAATCGTCATCGCAACAAAAGACCGTTTATTTCCGTTGCATTTTTTATCAATTTTCTTTTCAACGCTTTCGATTAGAATATATATATTTTAAATATAGAAAAAAAATGCAACGGAAAAAAAGCAGATCTTGTTTCTTATCGTTCCTGCCTGTGTCGCGAGAAGAATAAATTCGCATGTGAGATACCTCCTAGAACGATTACCCTCGCTTTCTTATCACAAGTGGGCGTTGCCATATTCGCTTGTCATTTAATTTTAATCGCGCCACGAAGAGATAACACTTTCGTGGGATTCTTCAACGAACGGTTTGCAAATGCTCGATGCCACTTGAAACGACTCTTCGTGGCGTACACATGTACACGTATATTGTACATGCATACATACACCTGGTTGTGTCGCCCACTTGCCGGTTCGCTACGGCTACACACGTTGACGTTTTCCTACAGTGCGGTATCAGTTGTCAAAGCACAGAATATACAGGTGATATACGGAGTACACACATATGTCAAATGTATGCGAGTTCACGTGGCGATCGCAACGCGCATAAGCCGAATACGCAATTAAGCCAGATCCAGGATTGGTCGATTTACCGAATTTAATTTCGATTCCATTGGTTTTTGCGACAATTGTAAACTCGATCTAAATGATGAAAACTGTCAGTGGTGACCTCTCTGCCGTTTCCGTTTCTTTCAACCCGCGGTCTTCTAGACCTCATGTCTTTTCCGTTTTGTCAAAATGGTAAGACGATGTGTCAATATTTGATTCCGTTGAAAAATCGAATAATATTACGCGGTTGTAAATTAATCGCGACGAATACGCTCGTGTTCATCGAGTGTCAGGTGGTTTGAATTCATTTATGATAAACATTTCTTTCGCAGGGTATTGACATTAATCATAAGCATGACAGGAAGGTGCGGCGAACGGAACCGAAGTCGCAAGATGTGTACTTACGACTTCTTGTCAAGGTAGAGTTTACATTCAGTATATTCATTAAAAATTGCATAATTAATCAAATCTGTCGATGTGTAAGAAATCTAAACACGCACACATACAAAAGATTTAAAAAAAATTTATTGTTTATGTGTGTCAGCGTTTTGCACGTGTTTCGGTTTTTGAAATTTTAGTTTCGAAATAAAAAATCGCGACCGGACAAAATAACAATAACAGTTTTACTTAGATTTATTATATAATAAAACTTTAATAAAAAGACTTCATTTCAAATCGTAATAAAAATCATTTTATTCTACGTGTTTTGGACGCAAACAAAAGTTGAGGTTAGTTTTGGTTGCGTATGTAACAGGTCTTTCTTTTTATATTAAAAGTGTATTTTATAAAACATGCGAACTGCACTCTAGATCAGATCTCTTATAGGCTGATATAATTTGAAAGTTCGCTACAGAAATTTATCAACTATCCTATCTCGCTTATTTTCCTTATAAAAAAGCGATTATTCTAGTTGATACAAAGTTTTATTTCAAAATTAAAATTGTATAGTATTCTAGAAAAAAAAAAAACAGTTTTAAACCGGTGTATGTACATTCCTTTAGATTCTTTAACTAATTTAGAATAACTTGTTTCTGTTCTATCACAGACTGAGCCTTGTTTTACTTAGTGTTCAATTGATTGTTTCAGCTGTATCGATTCCTAGCAAGAAGAACAAATTCTAAGTTCAACAAGATCATCCTGAAGCGACTCTTTATGAGTAAAATTCATCGACCTCCTATATCTCTTGCACGTGTTGTGCGATTTATGAAAAAACCGAGCCGAGAGAACTGCATTGCTGTAATTGTTGGTACTGTCACTGACGATGCTAGAATTTTTGAAGTCCCTAAATTAACGGTAATTATTACTGTTGTGTCATTTGTATAGAATATAAAATTACACACATTTGGTATATCATATATAAATTAATGTCATCTCTTACAGGTATGTGCTTTACGTGTGACCACGAAAGCTCGGGCGCGCATTTTGAAAGCCGGCGGTGAGATCATCACATTCGATCAGTTAGCATTGCGAGCCCCAACCGGCAAGCGCACGGTTTTGATGCAGGGTCCGCGCAAGGCTCGAGAAGCTGTGAAACACTTCGGTCCAGCACCTGGTGTGCCGCATTCGCACACGAAACCTTACGTGAGATCCAAGGGTCGAAAGTTTGAAAGAGCAAGAGGCCGTAGACGCAGTTGCGGTTATAAAAAATAACATCCTCATACTCTTATTCGACACTCAATTGCAATCTTATTTTAGACTGTTGAGTGTGAATGGTAAATAAACTTATACTTAAGTTATATAATAACTTGTTTTTTTCTTTTTTATCTTCTATTGTTTGTGCATATACATATATGTTGAGAAATGCTTATTACACTTATTAAACAATTTTATACATACTTATAGTTTTCGGGAGAGACTTGACCAACAATCGCACACGCAGATAATTTCAAATAGAACATATGAATTTTGCACAAACATGGAGTTATCGATATTTTGATACAACTTATTGCCTGATATATCACAAGAAAAAAAAAACTCATCTATATCCAAACTGATGCAGTGTGTGTGCACTGTTTTTCGTACACATTAAAACATAAGATTCGTTTTTTTCCGATATACCTATCGTATTGTTTCTTTCCAATTTCTAATTTGTGTTAAATATCAATAACGCACAATGTAGCACAAATGCGGATTTAAGCGGAACGTTAGATTTAGAAGAAAACAAACCTGAATTTAATAATTTAGCATTTTGGAGTGAATATTAAAGTGTATTATAGATCATAAAAATAGTATGCAACATTA
>QVOB01015683.1:0-43098 GCA_014839585.1 Pseudomyrmex concolor
GTGGATATAAATGGATCGTGGATATAGAAGTGGAGTGTTGAAAAAATATTGTAACCCTGAGGGGAATCAATTAACCTTCCTTTATCCTTATTATGTTATTTTTCACGATCATTGAGGAGAAATTATAAGTGCGATTCAAGTAGTAGCGTGTTTGGTTTGATCTTAACTAGAAGCCAAATCAGGTTTTCTCTCTGCTAGATTTATCGCGTAAAAAGTGTGTTTGTACATATTCTTATTTTGATATGCATTTTGTTACAAGCGACTTTACATAATTCTCATAGCTTCTAAAGAGACTGCACTGTATTATTCTGCGATTCCGGAACGTCCTGTACCGTAAATATTTGAGGAAGCCGCATCAAAGCGTGCAGCCCCTGAAGAATCACGAACAAGTTCTAACCAGCCGCGACGCTAGTGTGCGCGGCCGGAGCGGAATCTCTCCGCGCCATAAATTCATCATGCGAGTCTTGCAGGAGTCGCCTGAAGAGAACGAGCCGGCGCGGTAAGCAAACAGCAATTTCACACCATGATCGCGCGAGAGGCGTTTTTCCCGGAGACGCGCCTCACGGATCGAATCGCACACTTCGCGCTCTTCTTGGCAGAACTGGTCGCATGCAACCAGTTGCAGCGGGCATCGCGCGTCTCAGCACAACTGTCGTTGATACCGGCATTACTCCTCTCCAATCTCCGGCCCCGAAATCTCTCTATGTTGGAATGAATGACAAAATTAAGACTGTCTCGTAATTCATGCCTGCTTCACCCCTTCCGCCTCTTTCTTTCTCCCGCTTCTTTCTCGTCGCCTTGCCTTGGGGATTAGCATTTCCAGCTTAGCGCGACCGCGAGCTCGGCATCTTTTGTCTCCCGTGGGCAAGGTGTCATCGCGACCGAGCAATCGGTAAGAAGGTACGACGAGAGGAAGAAAGAGAGGAGGCACATCGCGAGGAGAGAAGAGGACCGGTCGCGAGGATGACGCGCATTAGGGACTGTCACAATGGGCCGGTGAGTGTCTTCGTAGGCACAGGTGACTGTGGGAATGACCGTTGAGGCCCGGACAGGTTGAGGCAGTCTCCCTTCCAACTGTAGAACCGTTGAACGTGTGAAAAACATAAGCAATAACCCTGTGAGTCTTGCAGAAAATCTTCCTAGCGCTTTTTCTGATCTCGGAACAAGAATGAATTTGTCGTGTTTCCACGGAGAAAATATTACACAATCGAGCTGTCATTTTTTCGGATGCTGCAACGGCTAAAACGTTAAATTTACAAGAGCAGGTTTTAAAAATTTTATATACACGGATATAATAGCTCAAAAAAGAAAAGAAGTAAACGAAGAAAGTGAGACGTTTATGCAAAACAAAAGATAAGTCCGTTAAAAAATTGAAAGCTGTTGAATAGCGTGTCAAACAGCCGTCGAACTCCGTTTATCGTTAGATCGATCGAATCACGGGTAGGATCAAGAAATCTAAGAACGCACAAGAGGAAAGCGCATCTGCTCGTGGCTTGTTGCGGGGGTCGGGCCAGGTGTCGACAACTTTTCTAAACGATCATCGTATAGGGCACGGGTATAAGATCAATACTGTGTTAATTGATCGGCCTGCGTCACCGCGAACCGCGTCGCCGCCGCCGAAACGTAACCCTCGTCATCAACGGACGGATGTGACTTGATGATTCTAAGGTTTGATGCAGCGCGATTTGACGCGGCTGGTTAAAGCGTCGGCAACTATACAAACGCTTTGTCTTTGATTTTTTTACAATGATTTTGATATTAGGAAACGCCAACGGATCGATTGTGACAAATTGATGTTGGGGTAATATTACATAATTTGTAATGTATAGAGTAAAATTATACCTTTCCGTACACATGATACTCTGTAGTTTTCAAGATATAAAACGAGTTTTGCAGCGATTAGAAAGAGACATTCAGGAACTGCATATTTTCTTGAATCATTAATATGAGCAATCTACTGCAATTAGGTGCGCCAGTAGAGCGCGGAATTCGCGAAAGAAGGGGAACTCTCTTTCTCGGATGTGGGCTTCATGTCGGGCGATCGATAAGACGTCGATTAAGGGTTAAGCGACTTGCGCTTCAATGAGGTGGAACCGGCACATTGTCGCCTGTAAATTATATGATTTTCTTGCAACGCGCGGCCTCAGGGTCCAAAGCGAGGCGCCAGCTCGTCCAGAGCATGCTGCGCCAGGCGCCACCTGACAAAAGAGCCTCAGGTAAAAATGCGTTACGCATACGCGCAACAAATCATGTCTCCGTTAAAATAATAACTTAAATTATTTTATAAAATATTTATATGCAAAATTATCACGTTACGATATATCTTATTTCTTGCGCGTAAATATTTAATGGATTTTGTGTGACATTGAAGTGCAAAATATTTCGAATGTGATTTAATCAAATGCCGGGAGCTACTTTCTGCCGATTGTTTTTTCAGTCATAATATTCATGTGATACAGGTAATAATCGCGAGCGATTTATCTCGGTACGCGCGCACGAGCATCAACGAATCAATGTAATAACCTACGGGCCTCATAACTGACTACGATCTTTTCTCGTTCTCACTTTTTCACGATTGGCAGATAAACACGAGCATTACCACAAGGGAAATACCTAATTGTAAGTTAGCACCTTGATCGTGCAAAATCGTGGCATAGATCGCTCGATTCGATGGCGTTGATTGATCGCTCAGCTCGCAATGAATAAACGTTACGCAATACTTGAAATAAATCTTGATATAAAAATAAAAGAATTCTCAAATAATATTAAAAATATTGTAAGAACTGTAATATTTATTCAAATAAGCACAAGTTATGCATTAAAAAATTATAAAACAACACGTGAACAAAATTCAGAATATAGAGCAGCAGCAGCAAACCATGAGAAAATTCTTTCCGCATCTCAAGTGCCTAGTCAAGAGCACTTTCGTTTCGTCAGATTCGAGAGCGTCGATGACAGTTCGTTTCGCTTTTTCTCTCACGGCAACCTTTCTTTCGTCAGAACTATCGGAGTCTAAAGATCGAGATCGTAGATTTAGCAACGGACTTCTATTCGCCGACTCTGATTTTCGCAAACGGGATTTCACTTGGCCGGCGCGCGCGCGAATGCGTAACGTACGCAACCCGATCGGCTATTGTCTCGTCTGGTGGTCGGAGAAAGTGTGACCCTAATAACCATGAGAATGATTAGAAGAATTGCTCCAATCACTACGCGCTATCGTAATTATTCGTTCGAACGTGATATTGACAAGTTCTTAATTGTATCGGAAGATCGAACGTAATCGATAAATTTCTTGAACAGGATCATATCTACTTTTGAACTTTAATTAAATGAATATAGATTTTTCTTTTTATTTAAGACTGAAATATGTGGCGCGCGTCTCTACATAAAATATTATTCTGAAATGTTAATTCACGATATTACAATCTTTAAAAAAAAATTCAATGTAACGGCCACCGGCAATTTACGATCTTTTATAATTAAATATACAACAGTCGTAAAATAAATGATTTATGTGTCTCGACTTACATATTCGAGGTGTCGTCGCTCGTAAATCGCTTCCGCGATTGAAAAATCGAAGTACAAACTAAGCCGACTTATTTACGCGCCGCACGAACCGCGGCAGTGTAACTCGCCGTAAAACGTACGAACCGGCTGACACGGTCAGTCACTAATAGCTTTTCCAGGATATAAGGCACGTATGGTGCGCGAAGGATGAGTAACGCCGACGAGAGTTGCGACCGCGCGCGGCGCGTCTCTCTCGCATCCCCTGAAAGTCGCTTTGAATAATCTAGGCGAGCTGGAAACGCGCTCAGGAGCGCCATCGGCTGACGGGTATCATCTTTTATACCGCGATGCTAATTAATTGAAACGACCGACCGACAGTTGCGCAAGAAGGAGGTCTCGACAGTAGGACTTCCCGTCGGTATTCTAAGCAGTCGCGTTGTGCGAAGAGAGATAGAGAGAGGATCGTGATTATTTATTTAATGTATGTCCGTCCGCATGCGGACCACCGACGGGCAAAATCAGTGGGGAGTACGAACTACCCGCCCGCGTCGAGATCCCGCGCACTAATTTCATTTTCGTACATGTACATGTAGTTTTTTTTTAAGAAATAGAGACGTTCCGAGCCTACTTTTATGGCAAATTGAACATGCATTTTGGAACACAGGCCTGAAAAAGCTACCGATGGTTTTTTTTTTTTATTTTGCACGAGTCTGCAGAATCGACTTTTAGAAAAAAGTTTAACTAATATAGTTAGAATTATAATTATACATACATGTATAAGCAATCTCACAAGATGCATAATTTTTACCTGTTGTATATTAACTGCTCCGAGAAATCGTAAAAGCAGCTTTTGAGAGTTAAGTGTCGATCAAACGAGCGTATAACGTTCGCCGATGCGCAAACACAACGGCGATCTTCAAAATTAATTTCCTGCGGTCGCGCCACCGACATCACCGTTCCCCAACAAGGATATAAAAATGTTAATGCCACCAGATCGCGAGATCCATTACGTCCCGCGATAAAAAACTAATATCTCTGGTAGTCAGATCCAACTCGGCTACCTGTTGCTCCCTGTTGTCGGAATCGCGACAACAGGGTCGTGTGTTGCTCGGCCGTAAGACGATCTCGCCACAACCGAAAGGCGATCTCGCCGCGGCCGAAAGGCAATCTTCGGGTAAAAGAGGGTAAAGGAAGGAAATGAGACTCGGGCGCGTTGAAAGTAGTGGCGGTCGTCGTGGAGAACGAGAGACAGTGGAGAAAAAGAGAGACAAGCAAGCGGAAGTAAAAGAGAGACTATCGTAAGCGGCACAGTCCGATCCGCGGAGGATGGGTAGCACGGTAGTTGGCGAGTCGCGTTGACGGGCGCATTTTTTAAAGCAGATGATATCGGCCCCCGAAGGACCAAAGACTAATGCGTCGAGATAGCGGCAGTAAATCAAACGGGAATTCCAGGTCGTGTATGTAAGGATGTTTATACTCGCTCGCGACCTCGGGTCCGAGCGCGCGGAACGAGATTTACTTTCTACCGGCCCTCGAATCGAAGAGATAACCGCGCGCGCAGTTCGCCTGATAAAATATTAACCTCGCGCCTGACTGACGACGCTCCATTTTGGACCGAGTGGAAAAAAGCCGAGAGTTTCTCTCTCTCTCTCTTTCTCGAGAAGGTTGCATTTAACGATTCTTTTCATCGGCGCGTCTTTGCTGCGTTTGCTTGTTTCGCGCTTTCGAGAATCGTGTGTTATCAGGAAAGCGAACGCGATTTAAAATTGTCCTCAAAATTGGCGAGTGAATTATGTTGAGCGACCAACACACGAAGCGATTGTGACCAGGTAAAATATTTAATATTCAACAATGTCGAGGGATGTTAAAGAGATAAATAACGTTTCCGACGGATCTATAGATCACGACGGCATTATAACAGTTCATAATTCTATCGCGCGTTTGCTTCACACCGCGCGAGATTTGCTCGTTGTTGTGCGTGTTGCGATTTAAAGGAATAACACCGTTACGCAGTAAATTATCGAACCGTCGTTGGCAGTCGCAAATGTTGCACTTGGTTGCGTTTGTGAGCGCCTGTATATGCACATTTGCATACGCGCCGCGGTATGAGCGCGGAGCGCGCATGAAATTACGAGAAATCAGCGCTCTCCGATCGGAGACGTCAAGGGGGGTAACGTTAAATATCGCGGTTTGCGATTTTTCATCTGCGCCAGTCTCACATAAATTTTCCTCCGCTCTCGGCTAATCGCGATCTGTGGATAACGCTGTCTATCATTTAATACTCGCTATTGTTTTTATTATCTGTCTTATCTTATCGCGAGACCGCGTAATTTCATCGATTTGTCTTATTTTAACATCGAGCCATCTACATCAACAATTTCTGTCAAATCGCCAACTAGAAAAATGCTAAACTCATCGTGTGAAACAAAACAATTTAATAGGTACACGCAATGTTAAATAAATATTAATTTCCTTTTATATCAATTTATTATTTAAATTATTAAATTATATAAATTTTACTAAGTTTATGAAAGAGTTTTGATTGTACAAAATATCATGAAGAATTGATATTTGAAAATTTTAAGTTGCTTAACTCTTTCTTCGATGAAAAGCGAAGCCGCCATATATTTTTGCTCGCGGTTTTCTTCAAAGAAACGAAAACATTTTTTTTTCCATGTTCCTCAAAACTTCATCTGTTTTCATTAAAAATAATCCTCACAATGCTGTCTTTCGTCATTCGCATCTTTCCGCCGCTTCAAAACGAGACCGGCTTCTCACACTATTCTAAAACCATGCGAGTCTCCACCCCCGCGCTTCCAGTTTTGATTCTAAAAGGGCTTCTCTTGCATACGACACAATCCTGAGAGTGGAACGTGCTCGACCGGTCAGAGTTCGTCTTATAGTCGTGATCATGTGAGAAAACCGCTTCTCGTGTCAGAATTGGCCTTTGAAACGAAGAAATCCCGATGAGGGATTCAGCTCTCTTTTCTTTTTAAAGGAGATTCCTCTCGCGCAATGGTAACTGTCCCTGTGAATCGGGAACAGGTCCAGTTTCCTCCACGTCTATCCCGCGGTCTGGCCTTGTGATCCTGAATATCCACCTCTTTCTGCTTCTAGCTATACGCCGCTCTTTCTACCTCCTTCTTATTACGACGAATGGTGCATTGTACTGACGTTGAGATGCGTGTACGCCTTGTCGACGCTGATTATGAACGCATCCGTAAGCTCCACTGCTCCGCGTGCTAACACGAAGAGCTGAAGTGCACGGTCGTTCAACTCTACACAGAGGAGATATATTTTTTTTTCTTTCTCTGAGGATAGATCGCACGTGGAACCCGCGGGAGAAATTAAAAGTTTCCTCGCATAATACACAGCGTAAGTTGACATTTGGATTGTGTAGTTTACTTATATATATATATATATATCTCACGATTAATAAATATATCAGAAAACGTTGTCCCGATTTTGTTTCGGTGCCGTACAACAGATAAAGCACAGCACTGATTTGCACAGAAGACTCAAAGGACACTCATCAGATAAGAAACCGTGAAGTCTTGTCAAACAAACAAAAACTATTTCGTCAAAGATGCCGGACGATAATGACACGGACACGTATGTACAAAGAAACAAGGGCGCATCCCGAAAATATAAAAGTCAGGCGCGTTTTGATGCATCAACCGTGGTTAGTGTCTCACCCTAATGGTCGATCAGATAAAAACTCCTTGTTCGGTGGTCCTGGCAAGATGTTATCGCGTTCGCACGCTCTTATACCCCGAGACGCGTACCGTGATGTCATTATAGCGTCCGAATATTTTATAAACGCGATTGCAGAGGAGGAGGAAACGGTGGCCCAGAGAACTGGCTCGGACGAGAATCTGGCCGAGACACTTCCTGGTTAACAAGGAATACGATATTGACCGCAGAAATTGACTCGTATCGGTACTCGACATGTTCTCTTTGTAACTTAAACGGTCTTTTTTGTCGGTGCGAGCGATGATCGATGTATTACGGAAGGTATTTTTCATTTAAACTGAACACAACTCCACAAATGCCTATTTCTCTTCTCGAAATAAATGCTTCAGGAAATAGACCAATTACTTTCAGGAAATTGAATCGTACGAGGAGTAATTTTTTATTCTAATTAATATCGAACATATTGTATCTACTTAATCGTGAAAGAAATCATAATAGTCGACCAACAGTAACTATTAACATGCATGTTTTGTGAAAATTTAAACAACTTTCTAGTTCTAATCTTTGATTATTTTAAATAAGAATTTATAAGAAAGTCAATACATCTAACAGAATCATTTTTTAGAATCTTGTCGGAAGCAAATAGACAAATAGTTTTCTATAGTTTCAAAATTTAGCGGAGTCTTTGGTCATCTGTTCTATAATCGATCCTGCCTGCTCTTGAAAATGCACCCCTGATGGGCACGCGCTTAGGAAACTAGTCTGACAAACTAACCATATGCTACGTTTCTAGAAATGTCGTGAGTAGTGTTCTTATCTCTCCACATTGACGTTTCTTCTTAGGACAGATCTATCGCGGATGTCATCTGTCTTATTATCCTGATGCTTCTAAAATAATTTTTTTGCTAACTCGAAAAAAATTTTGAAAATTTTGTTATTTAAAATTCTAGACCTGAAAGTATCAGCTTAGAAGCCGTAAGTTTTCCGAGGCCGGAAAAGAGATTGATAAAATGTACGATATAATAATTAACTTTATTATAACTCTTTCGAGTAATTATGTTTTACAACTTTTTCAAATAAAATCAAAATATAGAGAAAAAACGAGGCATGTAATTCTAATACTGTTTTGTCTGTCAAGTTATTAATAAACGAGATGTGGCTAGATTCTCGAATTTACCAGTCCCCACATGCGTTGAGTTTTCGAAAACGGTAACGTTGCTTTGCCGAATCAGCTGTCCTGGATTCAGGACAGATGCTGTCCGCTCCGATACATTCGCGTACGTTACACCGGAGATTTCGTCGTCTCCGGATCCTTTGAGACGTCGATTTTTCCTCGATGCACGCAGGTGAATGCGCCCAGACCGGAGCTGAACAAGTTTTGACTCGCACGGAAGACGTGAAAAATCGATATTTTTTATCGGTGAAAACGCGTTCTCTCTGTTGCAAGGGTGCTCTTTATTGCTCACGTCGAACTGTCGAGAGAGACGGCAGGTTATATTAAACAAGTTCCGTCGAGGCTGTCGTGTGAATTTTGGCCCGCTAGCGGCGTGTAATTGACGAATTATGCTGATATCTTGTTGCAAACGGTACGTTATATGCAGATCGCGACTGAAAACGCGACAGAAAGTCAGTTGGAAATGTACCAGTCAGTTTACTTTTTTGTTATCGTTCAGGTAAATGAAACATTTTCGGCTGGTGATGTTGATCCAACAACAAAAACATTTCTACCACTGTATTCTTAGTAGCTCCCATTAGATATTTTTCATTAATTTATTTTAATTCAATTTCTTGATTATACTTTTACTAAATTTTGATTTTCGATCACAATATAGTGTCGTTTTTGGTAGATAAACGTATTTACGAGTGGTCTTTGACACTTGATTATATTATCTTAAAGAACCTATATCGTAAGTATGATAAACGTTATTTCTTTTAGTACGCAACAAACAAAAATATTGTAAACAGCTATCCAGATTCATGGATATAAAGAACAAAATACCGCTCGTTCTTGGTTGAGACGGACTCGAGACGACGCAGTGCTTCTTTGAGATCGTTGCACAATGAAGAAGCCTTACGCGTCGTAGCGGCTATTCACCGCGAAGGAAGGAACAAAAATAACAGGAAAACTTGGGCGCACCATCCCTCTATTCACGATCGAAATATCCGCTATTGTAAGAACCCGTGGTTCTCGATCTACCACGACAATTGTTATTCGTTCGACGATTCTCGTGACGAGAGGATGATCCGCGAAGTGAGCGACACTGGCTCGTCAAGGGATTGAGAGGGAAAGTAGTGCATTCACTCAAGACGCACATAAGTGGATTTTTCGGAATCCGGAGCAGGAATTATCAGCTCGGCTGTAACAATATCGAGGCAGTCGATTAATCTGCAAAGATGTTCATCCTTTCAAATGTTTTCGAGCGAATACCAGTAAGAACTGCTTCGAGAAGCACATACGTATTATCGAAACTCTTTTTCCTGAATGAATTCTGACTGAGAATATATACTTATGTTTTTTTTTATAGTTAAAGTATTCTTAAATATCTACATACAAAAAATATATTTATTGGAACATTAGCATAAAATATGTTAAAACTTTCGACAAGTGCATCTGTTATCTCTTCTTTCTCTCTCCTAAGACAAGATAAAGAGAGATAAGATATCGATAACGCAACAATATAATATTATCATTTTTGTGCCTATATATATAATATACACTTTTTAACACTTTGAAAGTAGAGTTAGAAAAGCTAATACAATTATATAAGTAATAATGAATAAATATTATCTAATGGGAAAATTTGATAAAAAAAGTTATAAGATAGTTACAAAGATTGAAATAAACGTTGCTTTTCTCAAATCTAAGTCGTGCTCATAATTCAAACTTCTCAAGTATTGCGTTGACATGCAATTCTCGATGTGTCTATACACCTGCTATATTGGTCGATGCGTATCATCAAGAAATGTTTAAAAAATTCAAAAAATTATTATTCAGTACGTCGCAATTTGATTTTCTTTTTTAAGAAAACGATTTGTGCTAATGAATTAGACAGATATTCGTTACCACGTGCAGCTGAGCAGTGCAATATAGAAACATGTGTTTAACACGAGGCAATTTTATTTAGGGGCGCTACGAAGTTGGAAAATGTAACTATCATCAACGAGGCGACCAGTGTTTGATGTCCGCTTCGAGAAGAGATATAAAGCCCCTTCGATTTCCCCTCTCTTTCTGTCTCCCTCCCTTCTCCTCTTCTCGGGGGGTACCTGGCACACGTGTAAGGATCCACGAGTCCCGAAAATAGGTCTACGTGGCTAGTCTCGGTGGGGCCAAATCGCATATGTTGGCGCACGCACACATGTATAAAAGCGTTCCAGCGGTAATAGCCAGGTGTTTCAAAGGTGAGGCGATGGGGCGCCCCTCGAGGCGGCACAACAAAAAAATATAAACCAGCTTCCTTCCGATGGAGCTACCTTCCGACGTGGCTGCCACCCGGTACACACATACACAGGCTGTGCGCGCCATAATAATTATACAGATTTATTCGAGCCTGGATCGCGCGCAACGGGTTAACAGCGAGCGCGCGAACTGGTTGAGAGTTCCGGAGAATCGTAACGTCGCGCATCGGGTATCTCTCCGCCAAGGGTCGAAGAGTCACACCTTTTATTTCCTCGGCTGTAACGTGTAATTTACCACTTTGAGCGGGAAAACAAGAATCATGCAAGAAACCGGCTATATAAACGGTTGCTATAAGTATATATATATACTTATAATAATCGACATGCGTATTTATCTTCGGAACGAGCGTTAAATTTTTTTTACAAATTTTACACAATTGTGATCTTTTTCTAATTATATTACAAATATACGAAGAAAGAGAATTGAGTCAGCGTTACATTTTTAGTTTCTTACATTTTCTCGAATAAAATTTGAAGACAAAGAAGAATAAAAAAAAGAAAAAAATTAGTATAAACCGCATTACAATTAATCTACTATTAATCTCAACCTGTTCCATCATCACGTATAGCGTATTTGTATTTCTTTTCGCGGCAGAGCGGAAATGGTTCGCCATTGCGGCGCAACAACATAACCGACGAACAGGCGTAGTATGTGTGGGACCTGCTTCCATTTTATATAGACGCGTATAAAGAATCTTTTCGCAGCAACCTGCGCGAACGCATGATTACCCGTGATATCGGCGTGAAGGGCGCCGGGTTGGTTTGTTCCCTCGTCAAGATTCACACGCACAGCACGCACTACAAGGCGCAAACAAAAGCGGTATAACTTAGCGCGCCCAGTATTCCGTATAATTTATCCGCACATGTAACGAAGAAAGAAAAAAGGAAAGAAGTAGAATTCTTCTTCTCTCTCTCTCTCTTTCTCTTTATCGGAACCGCCATCGGTAGCTACCAGTATAACCGGATAAAATGCAGGTTCCTCAATTCTCTTCTCTCGCTCCCGCGTGTGTCGATTTAGGACGACAACGAGAAAGGGTTCTACAGAGACAGATAACCGCGTGGAAGCGCGTCTTTATGCGCAGGTAGATGATTCGTCGACGACCGGTGTACGATTCATTCCTCGCTGTCTTTCTTTATCTCTTTCGCATTCTCGATGCGTTAAAACGGAAGCAGCAATCTTAGGGTGTGTGTGCGTTTGTAAACCGCCACGAGAAGAAACGTCGATCAGCCCCTTCGTACATATTTACGCGAGAGTGAGAGAGGATTGTGGCTTTTAATTTAATGTAATACATCAGAAACGGCAGGTAGAAAATATACGACGGTCGCAAATTGTAAATTAACATTAAAATCAGATTTAAGCCAAAAAATAATAAAAGAAATGTTAATAATTCTGTCAAGCGGTTAATAACATGACCGCGTTTAAATATCAAGTTACTAAGATTTTATAATGAGATTTTATACAGAAGAATAACGCCGTCTTCGCCTTTTCTTTACTCACTTTCATTTCTGCGTTTGATGTTTCTCTTTTATTACGAAATAACAAGCGAATTAATCTAGATAGTATAAAGCATGTATAATCTATCAATTTACAAGTAAATGAATAGTAGATCATTTCTGCGCTCTCGCTAGAGAAGTCTCGCTTTCTTAAGATGTCGTCATACTGATCTTTTATTGTGATAGTGTTTCACGATCTATCCGTTCTCGAATGACCTCATTTCATTGCCAATTTCAGTTATGAAAAACACAAATAAAAATAAAACTTTTTAAAAAATTTAAATAAAAGTGTAACTTCAATTTTCTGTATTTACAGTGAAATAATAATTAAGCGATAAATATATGTACTTTTTATATTAAAATAAAAAGTTTATGAGTCTCACGAAAGAGGAGGTTTGCAAGTTGCGTTGAAGTGAAACATTATTGTGAAGTAATATTTTGAAGTAAAGTATTTTGAAGTATTTCTCGAAATCGGAATTTAAAATAATAACGTGAAAATTTCCGTCTTCATTTCCCGTCGTTCACATGGCGGAATCACGAAGAGAACATCGCGTGCTTCTTCTGTTGCGAAAAGAAAATGGCAGACGATCAAAATGCGATTCCACCGTTTGCACAGAAGGGACGGGATGCTCCCGCAATCGCGAGCACACGCGCTCCAGCGCACACGTATAATCCACGAATGCACACGCACGCGTGTAAGTTTCCAGCGCGCGTGGGCGATGCTGTGGCACGCGACACGACCGTTACGTTCGGAACCGGCATCGTGGATCGCGACGCGGAAGAGGGGGTGAAATTCAGAAGGGGAACAGAAGGCGGATTGCAGCGCTTTCTACACACGGGCACATACACATGTGTATATCAGGTAGGGACACGACAGCCAACGCGATAACCACTCTCGCACAAAGAGCGAGAGAAAGAACGCCGCGCAGTTCAGGTAGGCCGAACGGAAATTCGAATAAAAAATGCGAGTTGCCGCGTCTTCGTAGAGGGGTCTAATGCATTTATACAGACGCGCAACGCAAGCCCTGATATATGTATACATACATGCGTATAGAGGGGGTCTTCTAAGAGGGGTCACAGCATCTGCTTTATACAGAACAACATACACACATTGCAACTTGCTGAACGTATAAGAGAAAGAGAGAGGAAAAGAAACGCAGCGGAAGGACATTGAAAAAAAGAAGAACAGGGCGGGCGCAGCGGACAATCGCGTCGTACTCACGACATCCTGCACCTCCCGTCAGCGCCCAGCGACAGTGGGGGTCAGACGGTGGAACATATGCCCGAACGTTGATTGGTAGACGGCCCGCGACCGTCCGACCCTCATTGGCAGGCAGCGCGGGGCCCGCTGGCCCGTATTGGTTCTGCAGCACGTGCAGGCCACCTGCGAGTGATTGGTGGGAGATCGGTTATAAGAAGCCCAGAACAACCCCCTGCCAGTCAGAGACCGGCGTGCTGCCGAAACGTTCTAAGTGAGGTGTTATAGCACATCTTTGTGTTTTACGCGCGTCGACATTTTTGATCAGTTATTTGAATTCGGACGAGCGTATAAGAAGTATCATTTTGTTTTATCCGAAAAACAAAGTGTATTTTCTTTTTTTTTTTCAAAGAAGTGACGTTGAACTCAGGACTTTATGTGAAATAGTGCAGTGACGTTGACGCGCAAAAATTTTGCGAAGGTGTAATTATTAAATGTGACGGATATCTCGCTAAAAGCGAAAACAGAAGAACATCGCGCCTTTACGAGATGCCACAGTGTTTGTAAAGAAATAAATAAAGAACATAATAAGAGTGGACTTTGTAGTGTTGCGGCAATAAATAAGAACGCTATAAGTGTATTGTAAGTGTCAAAATGCTTGTCGACGAAATGCCGCACATAAAAAAGAACAATCACAATTATAGTCATTGCCCGTTAAAAAAACGGCCGGTTTATTATACATCTGAGGATGGAGAAGAAGCTGAGACTTCTGAAGTTAAAGGTGAGTGTCAAGAAATTATTCAGTTGCTATTGTATGAGTTAAAGTTATGTAAATTATGAGAATCATTGACACATTTATATTTATTTAATCTAACTTTATTTTGAGCCATCTTTAGAATCTTTATATGTAGTACGTGTTATATTTTTGCTATATAATTTTTTTTTGTTTTTTCTTTACTACCATAAAAAAGATAATATATATTATTTATTTACAGTAGATCATAAACAAATATTTCGTTGTATATCTCTATGTAGATTTTAAATATACTATTAAATTATATAATATATTATTAAATTAAATTATATAAAAAAGTAAAAAAAGAAAAAAATTTGAAAAAGAAAGAGAAAAAGAGACATGTATATAATATATAATTTATACTACTTATTTTTTTAAATACTTTTTTAAAAACAATATTTAACAAGTGTTTTTTTATATTTATAAAGTTATATCATTAGAACTAGAATATCGGAAAATTTTTATGAAAAAGATTGAAATTTACAAAACAGAAGTTTTATTCTTTCTCATATTCTTTATTCTATTCTCTTATTTCGAATTTCTACATTTGAGTATTTTTTAAATATTTGTCATTGTGTATCTTTTTGTGTGTTACAGAAGAAATAATTGATGTAGGTGTAGACGATATCCCCGAGCCTGAAAATCTTAGCACAAAGCCTGAGGATCTCAGTAGAACTGCAGATCGTCATCATAATCACCAACAAAAACAAGAAGAAGAGCAAGAGGAATGCGCGTCCAGGACGCCACCACCGATCATCAAAGTCTTGCCGTCTCCACCGTTAACAATACAATCGTCTCCGCCACCTCATCATCCGATACATCACGTTCACGCGCTACATCATTATCACCATTATCCGACCAAGACTATCACGCCACCGGCTGGAATCGCGCCAATCCCTGTGGCGAAAAAAGCGCGAGTCGAGGTGATACAGCACAACGACAACTCGACGACGCCGACGGCGGGTATGACAGCAACGTCGGCACCACTGCATTTCATGGCAAGCAAGGCACCTCTGGAGCCATTGAATCTAAACACTCCGGTGGAACCGCTAGCTCATTACGCTACCCCAGCCTGGACTCGCGCACCGCTGTATCCGTCACACTATCTCCCGTATCCTCCACCTGCTTATCATCGCTATCCAGCAGAATTATACTCGTATCCCGTGGCGACATATCCACATTCGTCTCCGGAACATCATCCGTCAGTTTCGCCACCACCTCACACCGCACTTACTTGTCCAACAATTCAAAGACCAATTGCCAGGCCTTACTCTCACTGGTCTACCAGTCCAGATCATTGTGGTTTATCACCTACAAGTTCCGTAGGATCGGGCTCGCTTCGATCTCCGCCTCCTGTAACTCCGGAAGATCTTTCTTCTCCCGGTAGTGACAGCGGTAGATCGTCAGCGGGTAGCACTTCTGCCGGACATACGCTTGTAAACTCGAAAATGGAAAAGAGCGGATCAAATGCTGGCGCAAGCACGTCGTCGAGCACGACAGCGTCCAGGTACTCGTGCCCGGACTGCAACAAGTCATATTCCACGTATTCGGGTTTATCGAAGCACCAGCAATACCATTGCTCCGCCGCGCAAGGCCAGGCAAAGAAGTCTTTCTCGTGCAAATTCTGCCAGAAGGTGTATGTCAGTCTAGGCGCGCTCAAAATGCACATTCGCACGCACACGCTACCCTGCAAGTGCCACACATGTGGCAAAGCGTTCTCTCGACCATGGCTGCTTCAAGGTCACATCCGGACGCACACCGGCGAGAAGCCTTTCAGATGTCAACACTGCAATCGCGCGTTCGCCGACAGGAGCAACCTCAGGGCTCACCTGCAGACCCATAGCGACGTCAAGAAATATTCATGCGACAGGTGCAGCAAGACTTTCAGCAGGATGTCGCTGCTTACAAAACATCAGGAAGGAGGTTGTCCTGGCGTTCCAGTATCAGTCGGCTATCCCTGTTAAAAAGTTTCGCGTTTGTGTGATCAGAACAATTTTTATGTGCGTTTGCTCGATTTTATTCCGCAAAGTTTCAAAGTGCCTTAGAATGCAGTACAAACAACGATATATAGTGAAATCTATATGGTGAACTGTTTGCAAAATATCGTTTCTAATCTTTCTGCTATTGATTGACTAGCTTTTTTCTCATTTTTATTTCAAGATTTTATTTTCTTTTCTAAGAAATTCGTTTTTTAACACTTGATTACAAAAATAATCGAATTTTATCATTTTGATAGTACTTAACACAGAATGTCGGAAGAATTAACACATTTACATATTTTAGAATCATATCAAACTTTATTAAGAAATTAAATCGTCAAGTAGTGTGTCGAAGAGTTTCGTGAGAGTTAGTTTTGTTTTTTTTTTCGTTGTAAATATTGATATACGAGTGTATGATGTATAACGAGTATATCGAAAATATTCATTTCTTTATCAAATTCGATTCCGAATTATAGAAGAGGAAAATCTATATTCTATATTTATGTATCTATATTCTTGTTCTAAAATTTGCAGTCAGCAATTGAGAAATGAATAGTTTTATGACTCGTTATACGAGCGTGTTGACGATAATAGTACTTAGAGATTATATTTCGTCCTTCCGAGAAATCACTCACGTCGTGCACGTGAAAAGAATATCGGAAATAAAAAGTTGCTCGACTACCGCATGATGCGGTCCCGTGAAACTATTGTGCCATTCCTCTTTCAAGTTATAACCTTTTTGTTCCAATGTACTCGAGCACATAAAACGCGATAATAAATTATTAAAAATCCGGAATTAGGACGATATGCACGTTTTTTATTTTTTTTTTCCTAAATTTTGTTTATTTTTCAGCGTGCGAGCGCATTGTTAGAGTATTAACAGTATCGTCGCAACTCAACAATACTGATTTAGATCACTTAATCAGTTCTCGAGTGTTTATCTTAAATGCGTCTAAGCCACAAGAAGAATGTAGAGATTTAGTAAAGATCTGTATATTAAATAATAAATTTAAAAACCGCCAAAGTGCCATTTGCAAAAACAGTCGCGTAAAGTTACATGTGCTCGCACGTATTTTAATATATACCGACTGTATATAGATTAGCGCTTATTAAGTAGTGAGTAAACACGCACAATACAAGTATTACCTATAAATTTGTCTGCGTTAAGAACGGAGCTGGAGAGAAAAGAATTTATTTAACGCGTGAGATAAAAAAAAAAAAAGTTTACGGCTCCATTATACGTCGCTCCATTATTGTTTTCTGTATTTTGCGTTTTTGCAAATTCACTGTAAGTTTCTCGAAGAAGCTAGTCATTGTATATTATATACAGAGAGGAACGGATAACTCGCTACGGTTATTATCGAAAGGAAAACAAAAACAGAAATGGAAAAAGTAGAATTTATTAGCGAGCCGTTGTTGCGAACTATTTTAATTTCTTACCGTGCGTGTAATTAGCAGCGCGGTTTACAGGCGAGTACCAGTTTTATATTTCTAGTTTTATAAAGAAAATATTATACACACAGAATACAGATATTGTCTATAAATATATATATATACAAAGATATTTTATACGAAATAAATTACATAAATTTTAAATTTTAAATGTATGTTAATCATATCCTTTTCATTCCCAAATATTTGTCCTCCATTGTAATTATTCACGAACTTCCACAGTAGCAACTAATGTTACCTAATATTATTTTCTTACGCCTTTACCATAAATTCATTTCAAAGATATAATTTTCGAATTATTGTTTTTAATATAATAAAACATTATCTTGTTTACACAAGATTACATAATTATGTCAAGTGTTTATTCAGATTTCTCTTTATAATTTTTTTTTAGTCAAAAATCAATTAAATGTATCTAAATAAACACGCTGACAGTTGTGGATTCTATAAATTATTGAATAATTAAGTATTAAATTTGATAGTTTTTAAACTCGTGATTATCATTAGTTTTACTACTCGATGAACGATCGAGATGTTTACGCGCTTATTCATTTGAAGTAAACAGTGCCTAATCGATGAGACACAGAAGTCTTCGTCGATAAATAGTAAGTATCGACGATCATATTTGGCTTGAGACAAATCGATTTGATTTTTGTAAGACGACCAGATAAATCCTATTTCATTTCGTACATTTACATACGCGCCGACTGCATTAATATACACACTTAAGTAACACCTTATGAGGTCATGGCAAATAAATCTATCATTGATTTCGACAAGCGGCAATATTTCTATCACACTCTCCCGCAATCATTGCCGTTTGCGTAATCGGTGAGAACAATGTTTACGACTGTGAAAAGAATCCTTTCCGCGGTTCGTGAGCTCTATTCGCTGTTGCAATTCTACCTGGGTGGTCCGGACTGATCAAGCGACGATCGAACAGAAATTGTAGATCCTTTCGATTTATCGAAGTTGGACTCTTATCAATCTTCTGCAATCAAATAATATTCCTTGAATCAAGATACTGAGATTATCATAAGTTTCAGAGAAACAGTAAATTATTTTTTTTTTTTTTTTACATTGCTTTTAAACTTTCCTAAATAGTCAATCACACAATTCGCGTTCAACATGTATGATCCGCGTCTTCTAGTTAAAGTAATTAGAATTCCAATTTGCTTTATCATGCGAAAGTTAATCGATATACGTTAGCTCGCGTCTGGTGTGTGAATGCACGCGGATTATCCGGCAGGTTATCCAATTTCTTTGCACAATAAAGAATCGAGAGATCGTTCCGCGTCACGCGCAAGAGTATATCTTTGCGTCGCGTGTTCATTCATACGTCCGCGGCGTGTAACGCCGACACAAAGCTCTTTTAATGGAGCAAACAACATATGGCGAGCAAACGCGCGCGCGTTCAATTCATTTTGTACGGACGAAACGGGCTACCTGCACCGCGTATTAAGTCCCACGCGCCTCTATCACACACGCACTGTCGATTGAATCGGCCGTGGTGGCTCCAATCGAGCTTTTTGTTCGGTCGACTCGCCCATATGGGTGCCCGAGATCGTGCCGCGATCTCGTTCGCCCTTCTGACACCGTCGCATCGGTAATATACGGGTCGACCTGCTAAACACGCGTTTAATCGACGCTCCAGGGTGATCGATGTGTTTTGATGAGCAACATGTGTTTATCATTTACTTATCTAAAGTACGTTTAATTATACGATATATCGTGTAAAAGAGAAAGTATATAACATAGTTAGTCTTATTAGTCTCTGTCGGTTTTCTAATAATCTGCAAATATCTGTGTGGATATCTATGCAGAGAAATCCATTAACTGCGATTATGTTTTTTTTCTTCTATTATAGCAGCTCATACTCTTCGCAGACATTCGAATCTGTGGATTTTACACTTACGGTCTCATTGTGTAGTTAACCATCGTTATGACTATAATTACGTATGACGGCCCATTGAACGGCGTCCTTTCGCTCGCGCACGACAGGTGCACGCGCCATTTTCGAGTATTCCGGACAGTTCGCAGACCGCACTGTGTGTATACACACACTCGTACAGAAACGCAAGCAAGAAAGTATGGAAGCGAACGCTACCTTGGTTGCTTGGGCTTTTATGGCGACCGGTCCGATCGAACAGGTGCGTCAGAACGGATATACACATATATATAAAACGCGAGGATAAAAGATTCTATTATTCGTTTGTACATAGCAGCGAGCGAGGCTTTACATTAAGCAAAGACTTTTGCGAGAGAAAAGCGACCGCGCGGCGACAAAAGGTCGCAACGTTGCTTACGAACCCAGCCGAGAATGGGGACCTCAGCTACGAGATTTTCGGACAAAGCGAAGGGGGTCGAGGTCGGCCAGCGTCGACAAAAACGCCCCGCTGTCTCGTGAAATTTGCAGTGGCGCGACTTCGTTACTGAAATTATGATCGGATTGAGAATAATATCTTTTGATTTGATGTGTACCTATTATTTTTTTTGTTTTGTTTTTTTTTTTATAGATATTTACTGTAAAGTTTAAAAAATCAAAAATATTATAATTTCTCATTTCGACACATTCTTATTATTTGGAAAACATCGTGGCATATAATGTAAATACTTTTGCGTGGGGTTTCGTGCAATAACGATCTCACGACCTCTGACACAGTTGCTGAAGATTCAAGCTGACCCCGGTAAAAAACTAGTCGTTGTTTTGGGATGTATAGCGCACCTGATCAACGAGAGTCTTTCATCGCTTCCCGGAAGAATCGCGTCTTCTTACAACCCTTTACGCCGTGGTGGTACGTGTTCCATTGTGTCAGCGAGGATCACTGCTGCCGGTTACACCAGGTGTTGTTAGTGCCCGTGCGTTTCTTCTTCGAGAAGCGTGATCGTCGATGATTCGGCGATCCGTGCATGAATTATATAGTCGTCGCCCTTATGAAATTCCCAGTCAGCTGAAAAGATTTCAGACTGGATAAATATTGAACGCGATCAGAATATAATGTATCAGCTTTTATTTATTACGTGTGTGATTATAATATTCTTTATTGTTTCTAATTATTACATATATATTTCTAATTATTATATTATCATTAGCTAAATGCTAGCAGCATTGCTAAATCAATTATTTTACTAATACGGTATGTATATTTTTTTAATAATTTGCACATCGTCATCATTCAATTATTATCGGTTACATTCCTTTGACAATTTTATAGATCGCAATCGGTATAAATCGATTCAAAAAGCTGATAGATTGTAAAAAAAAATAATGAGATGAAAGAAGCGGCTGTGCGTATATTTATTGCCGTGTTCGTATTGATTCGAGATAACCTCGATACGAAAGCTATTCGTTACTTTATATCTTGACTGATCTAAATGGCGATACGGTTCAGTGGTCTGTCGAAAAATTTTCGACCACAGTGGTCTATGTGTCAGTGCGATTATTCTGATATATTATCCGTCGATTAAATTTATTAATTTTGTAGTGTATTAATAAAAAAATTTATATATTTCACATTTATATCAATTTGTATTTTAATATTATTTAAATGATTTTATAAATTGCTGGTAAATTCTATTTTTGCTTTTGCGTGCAACATTTACAAATTTTCAAAGAAATCGAAAAATTCGTAATCTCACGTGAGCGAGCTATTGAGAAATCTAAAATCTAACAAAAGACGCTTAATAACGAAGAAACATGAATATTATATTTCAATAGCGATGATCAAAAAAGTGGCGCAAGATATCGGGCTAATATACTAGCAGAATAGTTCATTAAGCCAAAGAAAATCTTAAGGCCGCGGACAAAACAATCTCAGCTTTGTAGCGGCAACCTGTTACCCGGGCCTTCTTTCAGGTCTTAAGCAAGGTGACGTGCACAACATATGGCTTTCGAGCGATTCCACCTGCCGCGGACCTCTAGGGTCCGAAATCGGTGATTCTCTCGCGAAACTGTCGAAGTATTTCAAGCTCGTAGGTTGTTAGGATCGTTACAATGAGGGACCTATATCAAGGCTTCGCGTGGTTCCCTGTACCTTGTATCTAAATTGACGGGAGTATGAATTTACTCGCGCGTAAGAATCGCCGTTATCGCACTCTCTTCACGCCGGCCTTAATGATCCCTTAACGGTCGTTTCGGGGCCTGAGCTGTGAGATGTTATCGCGAGGCCTCACGAAGGGGGTCCGTAGCGGGAGAATTCGTGAGACTCTGAGAGAATGGACCGTCGATGTGAAATACTGAGTTGCGTGTTGTGTCGGTTCCTCTCGCAAATTTCTTTAATTTCAACACTTTGAATTATTCTCAGATTAAAAGTTAAAAAATCGCTGAAAAATTATTTTTAAAAATAACGAATTTACTAAATGTTTAAAACTGCTGCAAATTTTATAGCTTTTAGCTTTATTTCTGTGTTTTTTTTTTATTTGCTAACTTTTATCACACAATAGTTAAATAATTTAAGAGTCTATTCTTTTAACATTTTGTAAAGTTTCTTGAAATCCGACTGTAAAGAGAAAGTTTAGGTATGCACTGGACAAAGTGCAACATGTGATTTCGTGACCATGTGTTACCAGTTGCACAAAAGTTTTGTCTGTTTGTAGACTACTAGAAATATTTCAGAATGTTTCGCTAAACATCTCGTTACATCATCATAACCGTTAAAATGAGCATTTTTTTCAAACATAAAATAATTTCGAGTTTGCAAAAAAACATCGATTACATTAATATATTGCTGTGAATGAATAATCTTCAGCAAAACACATGTGAAAACCATGCAAAAAACATGTGGAAACCATGCAAAAAAACATGTGGAAAACATGTGCAAAATGATACAAGCGACCAGACAAGAAAAGAATACGAAGAGACAGGATGTGACCTCCACGATAGTTACCAGTTATTATGCTAACCAGTCATCAGCTGGAGATCAGCAAACTCGACCGATTCGCCGCGCGTTATTATCCAAGGTGTGGCACTGCTGACACCCATTGGTGGGTGGTCCTTCGGTCACAAACCGCTACGTGTGAACCTCGATTTGGTTGACGATCGTCCCGATTCACCATCATTATGTCAGAGACGAGAAACCGGCGAAATCGTGGATAATGACGAATATGCACTTTGGCTTTCCGGGAGAATTACCGGCGAAGATAATTACGGAAATGCACAGAGAACGCGCATAACTCTTTTCGCTCGATTGATCCCTCGAGGCCTATGAGTCTATTTTCTCGAAGGAGAAAAGAAATCGATCTTAGTATAAAACACTAAAATTTTCTGTATTATCTGCATTGCAATTACTCTTCTGTGACATCAGTGAAACATTAAATTACTTTTTATAAAACCTTGCATTTTTGCGTAACACGCATATATATTTTTTAAGTACAATAATGTAATTTAATAATTACATTTACTATTTTTCAATATATTTTAATATGTTTGCAAATGAGATATTCCGTCAGGATAATAAAAATCGAGGGTTGCTTTTTCTACAATATCGTGATCGCCACCTGTCGTTTTTCGTAGTTGTAAAAAAGCGTTAACGAAAACGTGGGCTGCGTCTTAAAAGGGTAAAATCGGCTACCTGTCGTTACGAGAGGCGCGGAAATGGGTGGTTCACCATTCGACCTTTTTGAGAGAAACCACTAATTTCTAAGAATTAATCAGCGTCGAAATTAATTACTTTCACGGGTCTGTATGACGCCGCTCGTTCTAACATGATGAATACGCCGACATTAGTATACAGTATGACATACATATGTCGTTAAAATCCCGTTCTTGACTTGTAAAATGCGTACTGCATTCCTTGGATCTTCCCACCATTCTCAATTACAAAACCAGACGCGAACTAAGCTATTTATATGCGTGTATAATAAGATCCACTTTCGATTTGTGTTACAAATTTAGCTGCGCACAAAACGATATTTAAAGAGAAAGCCGTCGAGAACTATGCTTATGCTTACGATCATAAGGTAGAATTGAATATCATACATTTTGTACAGAAACACATAATGAACATGTTTTTACAATATTATTGATATAAATCAGAAAAAAATGTCTGTTTAAGAATCTTTAAATATCTTTATCCACCCATGGCTTAGACCCAGAATCAAAATCCTTTCTTCCGATCGTCAAATAACTCAACAGCAACGATGCAGCTGAGACCGTAGCATCGATGCAGTCAAGGGTTAAGGTCGGCGAGTGCGCGCCACCTTGCAACGTGCTTACGTAAGAGGCGACACGTAACGATCCACACGAATGTAATCGAAGAGATTCGGTTGCTTTTAATTATCCGTACAGATCGTGTCTGACCGTTATTGTGGCCGGCGTTTCGAGTCTTAACGAGCCGGCATCATTGCTCAGGGGAGACATAGCTGGCATACTGTGAGGCCGGTGGTCCAGGCCGATATGGCACGAGGACTCCCATCGAGAGAGAAAGAGAGAGATACTCTACGTCATGTTTCTTCTGTACCCTCTCTCCGCTTCTTTTCTTCGCTTCCTCAACCATCAATGATAATTAAAGCGAGTCACGGTGATCGTTCGTGGCTGATCTTGTCATCGATCGAATCGCGCACGCCGGACCTATCCATTCTTCCTGGACGATCGCGCTCTTCACTCCGCCCGCCGACTTCCTGAACGGCAATTAAGATAATACTTTCGTAATCGGCAGCGATATCTACGTGAGACCGCGGGTTCGTTCGGAAGCGGGCGGTGTAGCTTGTTTGCGATGCCACCGCGAAGGATTCTGGCACCTGTGAATCGCCGCTGGTAGTAAGGCGCGAAAAGCGACGCGAATCTCAATGCGCCAACAGCGAAATCGTTAATTGCATAGCGCGCAGTTAATATCCGCGATGTTAACATGGCTGATTGGAGAATAATATCTCTGCGTGCGCGCACGGTCGTTACAGGTGTTGCAATCGCAAGGTAGAAGATAATACGGAATCGTAAATCGATTCTCTCCGCAACGCTCTTGATTCTTTCGCTGTTACGAATTTCTTTATTTTACCGCAAATGTCAGCAAATCAATAAAGCTAAAAGATCAAACTTTGTGATAGAGGGTTTCATCAAATATACGCATTTAATTGCGTCCCGGTGGACAATGCCGTAGCGAACGTGAGAAGAATTGAGGTAATGAGAATTCTCGGAGTTGCGGTCATCGATCAACTCGCAGCTACTAATTGCTGATCGAATAATAACCGCCCGTGTGTCCGTAAGTATAGCGTTGCAACGGGGCGCGGTACTGCTCTCGTACGTCGATAATTTATTGTAGATTGATACCGCGGTGATACTTTATTATATGAATACTTTTGTGCGACGCAAAGGTAATGACGATATTTGATATCGTATAGTTGTATCGTGGTTGCGTGTTTGTGGTATTTAGGCGAGTCAACCGGATTGATCGAATCAACTCGCACTGATCGAATCAATCGCGTCCTATCGATCGATCTTATCTTTGCAATTAAGAAATTGTTTTCTGTGTGCAAGATTTAATTAAGAAATATGCAAATGACTAAATAGAAATTAAAATGCTCATATACACAGGTGGTATTAAATGTATTCAAATGGAGAAATATTATATATTATTTTTCGTGTCACGTTTAATTTAAAAGAAATGCGCAACTATTAAATGGAAAATTAATTTTAACTACACTCTACATACTGAGACCATTAACGACGCGATTATTAGATCTTTCTGTGAAATTGCAAACACGCATACACACATGCAAACTTGCGTAGTACACACGCGTGAAGCACTTCACACGAGATAATTACCATGCAGGAGTGCGATATGTTCGCGCTGACACCTGTTGCATGGCAGGTTGCGTGACATGAATGCAATATCTTTTGCGGGTAACCTTCAACGTTTCCAAGCAAATCGCTTTAGAATGATCGAAGAAGTGCGCAAATATCTCGACTCAATAGCGACGTGAGTAACGAGCTCCGATTATCGCAAATATGTAAATTGCTCGCATAGCGGTATGCTGATTTTGCAGTGTACAATCTAACAAAGCTGTACATTACACTGCGATTCTTAACGTTCTACTTCGGAGTATTAATACTGAGTGTAGTTTTTGTACTTATTTCTTGCAACTAATTTTAAAAAACTGCAGATCTTCTAACATTTTCAACATATTTTTATATTGAAAAAAGATTTTTGGATTTATTTTCTAAAATTTTTCGAAATTTAATTAAAACAGAATATTATAGAATGTTGATAGTGCAAAATATTTTTTGTAACTTAATTACTTCTACATATACAGAAATATATCTATATTATATCAATTGAAATTATATCAGCTTTGATTGCTAATCTCTTTATTCGTTTCGTGATCGACAATCGATTTTCCATCTTGAGCGTGCTCTCTTTTCTTATGTTCGTCTTTTCTTCGAAGTTACAGTAGAACAAAAGAACGACCTGCACCACCACTTTCCGGTATTCCGTTCGTCAGTTTATACATCTGCGTGTGCAAAAGATGCGTGCGTGCAAAGGAGACGCCCAAAGTGGGTTAATACTGACAATTACGTGCGCTTCATGCGTCCGCCCATACAAATTCCATTTAATTCCGCGCGCCATTAACCGCCAATCCCGCTTCATTTTTTATTCCGCCCAGTGCAGGAACATTGCTCTTATCTTGTAACGTGATGCGATCGATCGTGTAAAAGTCCTGTTAAAATGAAGATCAAAAGCTGCTTACGACACGTCATAAATATTTTTCGACAAACGTATTGCAAATATTTCTTTTTCTTTTTATATAAATAACTGTATACATTATTCATTTTCGTACATATATATGGGGAGTCATAAAATTTTATTACAGCTTGTTTTACACACTAAACTTTGACTTATGTTGCGATCCGTAAATTCGACGTATCTGTAAAGACAAAGGCATCACGTCGCACTTTCTCATTTCGTTTGATAAATCATCATTCGCGTAGATTATATTGCAATTATATTAGTGATTCATAGTTGATAGTGGACAAAACATCGGTCACACAATGTTGTAAGCTTTGACTAATTGTGGACCAATTTAATCAAACTTGATGCGTGACGAATCGTTTTGACATAGACGGACTTGGATCATAGGTTCAAAGAATGAAATTGATAACTTTTTTTTTAAACTTTTACATGTCTACATAACATTTTTGTACAGCAAGTCATGCTCTAATATAATTACACATGTTACTCAGCCACATGGGAGTATCGTCTCACGGGAGATACTCATGGGAGTATATCTGTCACGGATTGCAAGTGTAAATATAACATTTTTATTACATGATAACTCTCCACAACTTTACTTTTTTTATAAACATATAGTTTTTTGAATAAATCTACTTATAAGTTTTAACTGCGATGCTAAATAAAGTTCAGTAATTCGACATAATGTAATTTTAAAATCGACGATTTTTTTCAAGAAGCTCCGTACTTCAAATTCGACTGCTGGAGATCAAACTGAAAAATCATGAAGGAACCGGTTAGAACAAAAAACGTGCGTATTTTCACGCTCGGCGAGCGCTGTTGTTGTTACGCGATCATGACGCCGTTCACTGATTTATAGAAGCCCGGCTCATTGTGCGCAGCCCGTGAACGTCCCACTTATTTGCTCGCGTCAGAGCCGTCTCTGAAAAGTCGCGAAACGAGGCGCCTCTCGAGCGGATCCGGCAAAACGTGCAAGGGCGACAAGCGCACGCCCGCCGTGCGCGAGCTCGTCGAGAATTATGGTGGTCGAGCATTTATTCACGTCATCGATATAGGCGCCTCAGCGACCTGTCCGTGGCCCGTAATGATTCATTGACCTGACAGAACGGCTAATGCTGCACCCACGTATAAGCGCTACCGTTTTCCACGAGGACGGACAGTCGCCAGAGAGCGGATTAGCCACTGTCCCGATACACAGCTCGCGCGTGAATCGTGGGAGACGCACAATGCGCCCGGCGATTGCATTACGTTTGTTGTCGGCCGGATTCTTGTTACGCGATGATTGTGTGCGTGATGTAAGTATCGCGGTTCGAATTGTAAAGACGAGAGAGAGACCTTTTGTGATTTTCGACGATTTTTTGGGAACGCAAGTTTCATTAATCTCATTGTTAGATAAGATGTATAAAAACGTTTTGGAAAAGATTTGATTTTTTCATGTTGATAAAAAAATTAAATGTTTTTTATACATATAACATGATACTGTGTTTTATAAATAAAATGTTTAACGCTCAAAGCTTTTCTAGTTGTAACGTGAGAAGTAATTTTGTTATTATTAATTACGTAAACGATAATCTTGCGACCTGTGCAGCTTTGTTCGAGGAGAGCGAACTACTCTTCCTGCAAACGAACTCTTATAATAATAGGGCGCATTATCGTTCATGGAAGATAGTTACGTCTGATTTGATTGTATGGCCGATTTCGACCGTGTTGTGAAGAACGACGCGTTGTTTCTCGAAGCAGCGTTGCACGGAAGTGTCTAGGCGATTGGTAATCTCTACGGAGCGCAAAATATAGTACGGGCTTGTAGAGAAGGCCCAACCTGACCGTAGATCGGACAGGTTGGGTCACGATCGAGCCCTACGGCGCGATGGGGCCTTGCCGGGTTAACCGTCGACTCTCTGATAGGTCTACTTAAACGCCCCTGGTTATGCAACCGAAGCTTCTAATAAGCTTCCTCCAGCGTGAGTACCTGTCGGGACTCCGCGTGTCTTAGACTGGATCGATCGTACGAGGCGTATCTGACGGTCGTGCCGCTGATCACGACCTATCCCCCGATTACGAATGTAATATCGATGGGAGCCGAAATCAGCCTTTGACTCCGTGGCAATAACGAATTGTAAACTGAGAGAGATCGCAGAGATGATCTACTTCTAGAATCGAGTTTGTTTATTCATATCGAAATTCATCCGCCCACGACTTCATCCCAGAATATCTGTGGACTTTCGGGAAGAGATCTCCGACTGATCTCGTTGCTATTAGAAATCATAATAGAAATAACAATTGGATTTATTGGCAAAGTATCGATGGGCGTCGTCCGAGATCGACGCGGGCACAGAGAATGGAAATGTCAAATTTTCAATCAATTGCGTGCCAGTGCCGTATAGGGAAAGCATTTTTATCAAATTAATAATCTTTAAATCGATTCGACCGCATAACCAACAGCCGTACTTTCTGTCGCACTCAGAAATATTTGTTTTTTTAATTACTAACATATCACAATGTAGAATGTAACATCTATCTATGTATGTTGATAAAAAGATTAAGAGAAGAAACATTCGTTGGTGAGAGGCGCGTGTCTGGCTTGCGGGTGAAATATCTTCGGACGACCGACATATTTACTTGACAAAGTACATCCACGACTCCATTACGCACCTAACAAAAAGCCTGGCGCATTATGTCCGCGCGTTAACCAGCCCGATTGTAATCCCCGACAATGCTTTTTCTTGCCGTCTCGAGGTCCTCGTCGCGAAACGAGTCGTTCCACCGGTACTTGAATTCTTTCATTCTTTTTTTGCGGAGGAGGCGCGCGAGAGCACATGGGACGGAGGTGGAGATCGTGGACAACGGTTGAGGAGGCGAGGGCGGAGAGTACGACCGACAGCGGAACGATATTAAAAATCACAATACAGGCATATTAACTTGACCTACTATCGGCGCACCAGGAAGACCCGTGGTCGTTTAAAGTTCCGTCCATGGGTCCTCTGAAATATACACGTACGCACGCACGTAGGCATGCGCAGACCCTCCTGTACGCGCAGTCGGTTGTACGTACGAACATACATGCAATTACCGGTGCCGCATTAAAACAGGTAATACCTTGAACAAACGTTTTGAACTACTTTTTCTGAGAAACATAATTGCGTTCGACGCATGCGATTTAATTCTTTCTAGAAGAATTTAATTTTTGTTATCAAAGTAGCGTTGCATGATATACGATAGATATATATGAAATATGAAAATAATCAATTCGTGCGAAACAATAAAAAAAAATCACATTTTTGGAATATAATTATTCATAGTATTTATTTAAATGAGCAACGTTCTAATCGAAATAAATTAAGGATTACGACCACTTCTCACTTTATGACATCTGCGAGAGACTTTTATAGTGAGTTTTTTTTTTATTAGCATTATGAATAATTTATGAAGAAGCGTTTATATTTTCTGCATTTTTAAGATAAGAGGTATTGATTCTACATTAAAAAAAGCAAGAGACACCGATCAATCCGGCGGTGATAAGCGCGTGCAATCACGTGCATCTGTGTCAGCGCAACGCGCGACGCATATACGCATGCAGAGAGTCGCCCTCGCTTTTACGACGGGCCAAGCGCTTTATTGCGACCGCAACGGGAGAATTAGCAATTGTAATGTTATAAAGGCACGAGCGGAGTGAAGCGGAGGAGTAGGTGGAGGACAGAGAGAACGAAAGAAGGAGAGCGAGAAAGAGGCTGCCGGACGAAGGATAAAGAATGCGGGACCCAAGGGGTCACGAGGATTTCATTTGACGGAATAACGTAGCGTTTAAGAGCCGGTACCGTTATCGCGCTCGTTGTATATAGGTAAGTACCAGCAAGATTGGGCGACCCCCCATCTTCCTCGGTGCATTATATTTCGAGGAATCGAAGGTACCGCCGTGTATCCTCCTTCGCTTGCACTCTTCGCCGTCTGTTTTATCTCCTTTTGAATAATCGCGTGCGTTAGGGCCTTGCCAGTAATTACTCGACTTCCCGCCGACGCGAGGCGACGGGACACGCGCGTAGATTTTGTTACTTATCGGTAGATACGAGTGGTTTGTTTGCAATTTTGAAGAGAATAAAACTAACGAAACAAGCAGTAACTTGTGAATTTGTTTGTTTTAAAGACACACGAAAAAGTCTTGTCTTTATTAATAAAAAAAACTCCTAAACACTTAAAAAGCGAACTTACATCTAAGAATTGTTCTAACATATTTTTATTTTTTTGCAATATTTTATAGTAAGTATATGCATCTTACATTTATACTGTAAAGAAACAATATCTCAATATACGATCTAATTTGTCGGCACTGTTGTCCGTAATCTTCCTCGCCAGCAGATAATTTTTCTCTCCATCAATGATGACTCAACGTCATCATCGCGGTTTTCAATCCTCCCACGCTCCTCTCATTTTGGCTCCGAGCCGTAGGATCCTCAAGCGAGGGCGCGGGACGTGGATAGGGGAGGAGGGTCCCGGCACACGGGATCATCAAAGTGTACCATAATGAGCGGCTCGCGCTGCGAGGTCGGAGGTCATGCGGTAATGAATTGTTTTGCACCTCGCGGGCAAACCGGGCTCCGTAAACCTTCCGTAAGAACTCGCACACGCGCGAACCGCACTAATACGCATGGAAAGTACTCAGGACCTCATCCGGGGTCCGCGATTCCAACGGGCACTCGGAGACTTTGTTGTGCCATGAGAAAAGCGTTAAAAAGCAAGACTTATGACGGTCAATCAGTCAGACCGCGATGGCGGACTAATTGACGGCGCTGCGGCGCGCTAACGGTTATCGAATTTCATGCTGATCGCTTTCTCGATCATTTTCGTTTGCATTTCTTAAATGCCGGCCACCAATGTGTGTCACCGATCGACGTGTCTATCATACAGACCGGCGGTGGCGTTCGTATGAATATTCATTACTGTCGACAAGAAGATCCTTCATCTTTGTTGTTAAAACGCGTAATTAAGAACAAAAATTCTCGTCTTTTATCAATAATAAATGTGTAATGTACATTCATAGTTTCTAGAGTAATTTTAGAAAAAATCTTGTATATATACATATCATATATATTTTCATCTTGCGTATTTTTTAAAAATCTGATAAATTCTTCATTGGTTTGACAAACAAAGGCTAGTGCTATGCGTTCTAAAGCCGGATTTACAAATAAAAAGCGACACAGCGTATCTTCGTAGCGGGCTACCGTATAAAATAACCATACATCATTTCCCTCATACGGTGGTACTCCGCTGCTGCGCCCCGCAGTTAGACACACAATATATAGGTAGTAACGCGCAGTCCCCTTCCTAAAACCAAGTCTAGAAAATTAGTCGTCTGCTTTTGAACAGTCGCATTCTTCCATTAAAATTTTCTGCTTCTTGACCGCTTCTATAGAGAAGTCTCTGTCTTCCTTCTCTTCTTCTTTCTTGTTTGAACAAGGACCCATTACATCGTTGGTAATAACGCAGCCATAACTTCTGCGGGACCACCACGATGCGCGAGAAGAGAAATGATATCGGGTGGAAAAATTCTTTCTGTAAATGCGTCTCCTGAAGAATACACGGAGAAGATAATTAAATCAAATGCTGCGAGCAAATTGGCGTCGTATGCCAATCTGTCGCTAGAAATGTTCTTTTAACGGAACCGAGATCTAATGAAGCGATTACGTGCGACAGAAGGATGCATTAACGTTTTTCCATTAGACGATTATTTGCGACACAGTGTGAAACTACGATTATAAATGAGTAAAATAAAGAAGCAAGAACCAAAGCACGTAAAGTAAATGTCATTTTTTTTTGTGAAATCGAGAAAATTCGTAAATTATAACGTAACGGTTTGTTTTCTTTTGCAATTCTTTTTACCAACTTTAAACGGAGATTAGTGTGTCTTTCAAATCCGCACAAACTCGATTTCAATTTCTCAAAATCTCGCGAATAACATTCTCAATTTTGTACAATCCGCAGCGCTCGTTAGCACAACACGCCGTGAGCGCATCGGCTGCCATTCATCCTCAAAACAAACGCGCGCTGATTCGCGAGCGAATCGCTGCGCGCGATTCGTCGTTCGTACGCAATATGCGCACGGACATCCCACAACTCAGCATCGATCGCGAGGTACGCATGCTAATTCTTTATTGATGAGTGTCATTTATTACCATCGACCGTTCATACTTCTTGCTTTCCCCTCCTCGTGCCTTTCCGTGCCTCCTTCGGCGAGCCGCTCATCACCTTCCAGCAATCGATTGGCAGCCACTGAGGCTGCGTTACGGAAAAGCGCGCGGAGGCTAATTGTTCCTCGAGGGGCCTCATTTTTCGGGTCTTCCGATGGCGCCGGATCCTCACGGTAATTTGTTAAACGTCAACGTACCTCGAGAACATCACGATCGATCGATCGATGGCGTCGTTAACTCTCGACGTTGTAACAGTAAGTGAAACTGTGTCGAGAGAGAGAGAGAGAGAGAGAGAGAGAGAGAAATTCAGATTCTGTCTTCAATTGTTAAATAATTAATGAAAAACTTTTACAATTACATGTATTTTATTCAAACAGGCACGTGCAAACTGTCTTCTGATGTTGCGAGAACATAGATCATGCATCTACTAGGATTTCCGTCCGCAGATCCGGTAAATATAAGGAGAAAACGGTATATCTCGGGCCGAACGAGCACCGGCTATTCCAGGCGATTGCACCTCGAATGCCCGAAGGCCGATCACGATTTGCGCGCGAGTTATACACAAGATCGGTAGATCACTACCGATGTAGATCACCGTAACCCGCGGCGGCAGAGATCGTAGGGTCGTACGTCTCTCACCCTGTTGCACGCTCTTTACAATGCAATAGTAACTGCCAGTCACGGAAGACTTATGTTATGTTTTACAGATGCGAAATGAATTTTAAACTAGCGCAACAGATAAAGTCTTTATATTTAATCTTTTATCACGATAAAATATTTTACACAATTATTTAGAATTAGTATGATACATGAACGATTTTGTAACAATAAAATCCGGAAATAATTCGAAGAACGAGAGCTCGTTTGACACAGCTTCAATCGTAGTTGCGCGCAACACGCATTTCACAGCGAGGCGTTCTGCGAGCTTGCTCGAAATAGCAGAAAAATCGGGCTCTCGTTGCTTAGCACGTGGTGTGCCATTATCCTGCCATTTCATCATTTTATTTCCGAGCTGCCCCCAATAGGGGCCGGTCTGATGAGCCAATAAACTCAGATACAGCCGTTCGCGCAAAAATGTCGCTCGCTAACTCGTGCCTGCCAGGCCATCGAATAATCCACGGTTCGACGACGAATCGGGCACGAAGTTTCGTTATTAAGTGAACGCCGAGGATAATCGTCGGTCGTAGAAAAGCGTAAGTACCTGCCAGGAGCGAATAACCCTTTCAGGACTTTGAGAAAGCAGCGCAATTACGCCCGGACTTGACGTTGGTACTTAATGCGTTCAGCGTACCAGTCCTTTTCAGGAATGAGCATTTTCTGGCTGTTATCCGTGACTTTATGTTATCGTCGGAAGCGACTATCAAAATGTCGTAAAACGAACGATACTAGAACCTTAACACATCCTATTTTTTTATCGTTATCTTCTCGCAGTCTTCTCTATCGTCGAAATTTATGTTGAGACGTTCTTTGTGTTCTTTTGATGTAACTTCTTAATATTCAAATACTATTCAAATAAATTAGTAGGTATTTAAACTTGTTTAACTCATTTTTTTTAACTCGTTTTAGATATTTATATCACAAAAATGAGTAATTTATTAATATTCGCTGTTTTTGCCACGGACAATAAAAATAAGTGCCTCGCAATGATCGCGGACCGCATAGTCGACGCATAGCTACCAAATTATACAGCTGATTTATGCGCGCGAGACAAGCGACTCGGCGAGGACGACGACAACAAACAACAGCATTCAAGGAACACTTCGATGCTGAGGGAGAACGACAACGAGCAACAACCTCGTTTGCTTCATGTTCACAGACGGCCTTAATTGCGCACATTATCATCCCTCCGGAACAATAACGACCTTGCGAACGACCGTAGGTGTCTACCGCATAAACGCGTCCCTTTCTTCTCTCTGCGCAACACTAAACGCCAAAAAACTGTTCGCACGTTATTATTTTTTAGGAGGAAGAGTGCGAAAAATTGTTTACCCCTTTTTTTCCGCAGCCAGATCACGTGCAAGTTATGCGAAGTTAATGAGGGTGTTTTGAAGGGGGCAAAGCATTATGAGACAAGCCGGCGGTTTGCGGGAATTGTTGAAATTTTTACGACCAGAGAAGAGTTGTGTTTTTGCTTGTTATACACTTCGTCTATAAAAACATTACTATTCGGGAATCCGCTTGCAGTTAAAAATGAAGTGACGATAAAATTTCGTGTATTTATTGTGTGATTATACATATCGTGAAATATAATTTGTTTTGAAGATGAAATGTATATTGTTTACAGTCTGCTTGCCATATAAAAGTCCGCTGTGTTATTCATACGCGTAGTTTATATAACAACTGACAAATATTTCTTGTAAAAACTATAATATTTCATCAAATATTTACATTCATCCCGGTCTTTCCATCATCCAACAATAAAAGTCACCCATTAAGCCAATTACTTTCATCCGGATTTTCGTCTGCGGCGCACGTCTCTCGTGCGCAAAACCAAGAAGATACAGTACTCGTCTCCACTCCGGCGTTACGCCGGCGTCAATTTGCGTACGTTTGCGTGTATCTCCGCCCGCTCGCAAAATCGCGAGGAACATAAATATCCGCGCAAAGTATCTCTTGGCATTATTACAAGCGTGTACGTGTACATGTGACACAACACGTGGCGAAGAAGAGCCGCGCGCATGTTTTTCGAACTCGTGCTCGAACTCCGCGTATATACGAGAGACACCGTTCTCGTCTCGTGAGCTCTCTGCCCGCGAAGTGGGGATTATACTGCTGCCAAATTACAGTGCCTGGCCACCCATAATGCGGCCACAGAGACGGCTACGGTAATAATGTTGGTATTAATGGCGCGGTAACGTTCCCGCCGACGAAATTATAGGTGTTAGGGGGGTGTGTTAATTTTTATGCTTATTGATTTTCATATTTTACCACCTACCACGGGGAGAGAAACGAACGAAGGTTGTCGCGGGGATGTAGCAGCGGTCACGTTGTCGGCGAGACGCTGACTAGCCTCGTTATCAATCGTAGTGAATATTTCCGTAAGAAGAAGAGGTGGCAAAGAGTTCGGAACTTTTACTAGGTTCTAAATGTCTGCAGCTAAATCGCAATTGGTCGGACGGCTATTTAAAGTCGACGTTAAAGAACAGAGCGTATGTATTTTAAAAGTTATTGATCTTCAGATTTCATTACTTTACTTGGAATTTTTCATCAGTACAAACCTGAATGAAAAATAAAAATTATACTACTAATAAAAACTGAATCTCATCGTGCTCATCAAGCTAATTATTTAAAATACGTTTGCTGCTTTTCTAAAACATTTTATTACGTGCAAGATATAATTTCGTTATAGAAATATTGTGTGATATTTGCGGTAAAAAAACATGTTAACTGTAAATCAGTTGCATCGGAAGAAAGTGTGATAATTCATGGCACTTTATATCTTGTTTTTTTCAAACCGCATATCTTTGGTATGCCGATGATTCGAGAGTTCGTCATCGACTTCGATAATTTCGAACGAGGTCGGCAAAGGTCGAAGGGGAAACGCGAGCGCCTTCGATGGTCCATCGGCAGGTCGTAGGTCGGGGTCCTGGGTCGAATGTGGTCACGAGGACGCTCATGCCCAATTCCGAGAGTATTCCTGGAATCGAGAGATATTTAATATACCGTCCGGGCCGAGAAATATACAGACAACTAACCCGCGGTCATGCGGGAGCGACTGAGACGCGACGTTGTCTTGAAAGAGGACAAGAGTCAAGACTGGAAGAGTGGTCAGATATAAGAGAAGGTAGGGAGAAGAGAGAAGGACATCGCCGAGAGTTACGGGCCATCCACGTCACGCTCAAATATTTTGGCAAATTTATGCCCAATAAAAATTAACCAGACCCCTTCTCGCTCTGCGGTTTCGGTCCACCAGCGCCGCGCCATCATCAACCTCCGCCACCTTCTTGCGGCCGTTTAACGACAAGGTGAACCTCCGGTAGGTTCCTCGTCCGTCCGTTACATGTTCCCGCACGTATTCGTATGTTCGTACATACGTACATACGTCCGTCCGTCCGTTCGTTCTTTCGTTCATCCGTGCAAAAGGTGATTTACTGCTGAATTTTCTCTCTTTTCTCTCTCCTACTTATCTGTCTGTTCTCGCTTGTCTCCTTCTTTTTCACGCCGTCGTCCGTTGTATCCTCTTCGTCTTCCGTTTGTCGTCATCGAATGTCCCCCTTGTGCCGCGCGAGGTCCACCGGTCAAGAGCGAAGACGAGCGATCTTTTTTTTTTTTTTTTTATTCCACGCTCGCTTCTTCGCGCCTTCGAAAATCCATCCGGCGAGGGAGCGCGCGAGTCAGCGGGACCTTTTTACATTCCGCACACGCGGGAATATGTCACCGGCGTAAATCAGTCAACGTCCTCGGGGATTAGACTTTACGGTACCCCCAAAGCCTGGATGACTTCTCGCGGTTTCAGGGATGGAGCAAGGTGCGCAAGAATGACGCAGGACGCACTTGTTTACTACGCGTCTTATACTTCATTGGGATTACCATCTTTTAAATCTTTTTAAAATATTATGTTGCTGTATTATTAAAAATTATCTATTAAATTCTTTCCACGTTTATTTTACTATATTATGCATACAATTTTTGTTTTAATTTAAATGAATTATTTTTCTTTCTTGTTTAATTTTTTTTTTTTTTTTACTGTTAAAGTGTTATTTGTTTGATCTTCATGCTTTTTCAGTTAAAATAATTTTGCTGATTTTCGGACCTGATCTTCAGATTTTTTTTAGATAATTTGCGCATCGTTTACACCAGAATCTGCGGTAGCAAATGAATATGGCGGGACAATAAAGCCCCGCAATTCCGTGCCTGAAGAAGACGGCGGTCAAGATGGTTAAGAACTAACAACTGTGACGCAGCGCGACCGCGAGCGCTCGCACGCAGGGAACCGAGCGCGTCGGCTCTGTCTGATTTCACGGACGCTAATTAGTCCAGGCGCGTTTTACCACACGTCTAATCGCAAATTTATATGCCGTCCGTGGCATTCACGGAAGGTCGCGCGGGGGCGTAACGTCGACATCGCGAGTGCCTGCGCGAGAGATTTTTGTTTCAAACCAGTCGGAAGTTGCCGTGCCATGTTTCCATATACGCAACACCTCGCGCGTTTATTTCTTGTGTTGTCGGCCGTAACTGAGATATACTTTTTTTTATCGTTTTGCTTGTTCGCGAGTGTACAAGTAAAATAGAATATAGAGAGATTTATTTGTTTATACTGAAATAATAATTATTTGTAATAATAGTTTTCAAAATAATAATTTTTTTCAAGATTTTCAGTACAACGTGTGAGAAATACATACATAGTACAACTATATAACAATGTTTCCTAAAGCTCGTGACAAATCGCTATAGAAACCACGTCGACACCTGCTGATGGGAATTTTGTATTGGTCATAAATAAAGCAGCATACTAATATGTATATCAGAAAAAAATCGATTTGCGTCACCTGTCTTTTAGAAGTGCAACGGCGGTTCCCATAGTCGACCGGAGTAATTTCGGTACCGCACATTGTTATTACCTTCTCTGCGTATACGGGAATATCGATGGCCGGCGATTAGCGTATAACACGCGATATTTGTGCCTGCCATGTCGTGCCGACTCTTAAAAAGCGCCGCCACTTCCTGTCACACATTCATACGATTAACCATTGACTTTTCGATTCATCAATTATCTCTGAGTTATAACAATGCAAGTCACTGAATCCGGAAAACTAAAAGAAATGTAAGAATAAAGACATTTCACGTGGACTTATCCGAAAGAAACGCGATCGTTAATCTCAATCCTTAGCAATGTCCGGTGTGAATCGCCTGTTTCCAACGTAACGGCATAAATCTCCATGTAAATCGGGCGCGAAGATTCTTGAAAACGGATCGGTGTTGTAATCGAAGGCGGATTAAAGAAACAAGAAAAAGAAAGGAAACCCGGGGAAAAGAAGAATCACCGCTGCTCGATTTCTTCGCCTTTTTATCGCGGGCGCGGGCGCATGTCGGCCGAGTTATCTTCACCCGAGATCTCCAAGAGCGCATTAATTCACTGGACCGATGCTGGGCCGTGGATCTTCTCCTGACTAGTCCACACGCTCTCGGAACGTCTTGATTTTGTGCACGATCGCATAAAGTTAATCGATTCGCTCCATTAAATCGCGTCCGGTGATCATGTCGCGTATGAAAGCAATTTTTGAAGGAAAGAAGACAAGAAGATGAACCTCCTCATTGAATCGCGGTGGTCGAAAGGAGGCTTTATCAAGTCCCGCTCGGGGCGCCTCTGTGTCCCGGAGCTAGCTCGCGGAAGCCATAAAACTCCCGCGTTATTTACTATGTTAATTGGCGCCCACGTCAAACACAAATTTATGCTAAAAGCCGAGATGTTATCGAGTAGTCAAATGCGTTCCGGCGCTGACAGGTCCTGCCTCCCAGTGCCGGACGATCAGCCACTGGCTTCAAGAGGTTTCGAGACGCAAGATAATGTCGGCATCCATCTTCGATATGTGTATAATCGATCAATTTTTTTTTTATTTCTTGCGTTCTTTTCACTACAAATAAATCATTTATTTTTGCCGTTGAATTATTTCTACTTTTATTTTTGTTTTTTTCATCAGTGTGTGCATACATGTTCGAAGTCGCGTCTATCTCTTCGTAGAGAGAAACAAAAAAAAGTTCTTCTTGAAAGCTAAAATGAATCTTGAAAAGGTTGAAATATGCAAAATGAAGGAAAGTAACAGATGTACAAAAAAAAAAAAGAAACAATGAATGATTTAGTCGTTTTGCCAATATTATCTGAGTCCCATGTGTTTTTGAAACTTTTTTCTCTTTGTAGTCTAGTAGCGACCTAGTCACGTACTGTCGATTAAAATTCAGCATAGTCATGGACAAGTTGTCATGTGTTCTCCAGATGTTCTAGATATAGACTATACATTAATGAAAATATGCACTTTTGCAAGGAGAGATGTATCAGTTTCCTTCTTTTCTGTGAACAATGTTTTGGTCAGTAACACGAAATGTCAGTAACACAAAATGCATGCCATATGGAGAAAACGACGGTTTTGCATTTCAAAATATACGCCCAGTGTCGCGCATTTACGAGATTTCGTTGCCATCTGTCTCGTCCGTCGCTCCTTCGCAGCAGCCTTCGGCTTCTTACCGTCCGACAGGTGATTTACACGCGAGGATTTACTGCTCGCGCGAGATTTTACGAAAGACTCGAACCCATATACCGAAACCGGCGTACTTGCGGCGCGGGTGAGTCGCGAGTCCTGAGCGCGATGCCGAGCGTCTTCCGAGAATGAAAAATCATTTTTTATGGTTGGCTACAAACACTACGGGCGTGAAAAATATCTACGGTCAGGAAAATTGAATGTTCGGTTTTAACTAAATAAATCTGTAAATGGATATGTAATGTCGGGGAGGAACTCAAATAAAGTATTAATATTAGTATACATATTAGTAATAATTATATCGGTAATAATTAGTCTAAAATAGGATTTAAACTGTGTATTAGTGACGTTTGACTGTAGGTATTTTCTTCTCTTCGAATTTTTTCAAATTGTTCTTAAACTTTCCATATTCTGAAAGTATCTATGGTTCTTACAGAGTTCGAGAGATCACAGGAAAACAAAATTCGCTTGTAGTTTCTTTCTTGACGCGAGAACTCTCATCGTGGGCGTTTATGTCCTCGCTTTTATTACAATGGGCGCCGTTCGGTACTACGACCGACGCGATCGCGCTTTTACAAGCGAGATTATTCTCTTTTACGGCCGAATTTCGATCCGTTTGACCAGAGAGAATTCTGGAAATGCCACCGACGCGAACGAACATAAACGTCGATCACCGGTAGATCGAAGTTTCTGAGCAAATCTTTGGTATCTCTTCGAGATTAAGTTGTTGGTCTTGACTCCAACGTTAAAGAATTGTATATCTGCGACATGTTCGATTTTGTTTAATGGCGCACATAAAATTCTTGGATTTTATTAGAAAATTGAAAAGATTGGAATACAGTTTTACAATAATTTTTTAAATTTATATAAAAAATACCAACAAATGTATAACGTAAATAAATGAATTATAATAAACATTTGTTGCAAGTTTTTTAACACTATAAGATGTATTGTTTTTTATTTAAAAAGAAAATTAAACAAATTTCTTCTATATCGAGAAAAAGACAAGACCGCCGCGTGTGCAAGCAAAGTCATAACATCGAGCATTAGATATCCGGTCAGCTGTGTCATAGAAAGCGAAACGGAGATCGCGCATCGAGTTGCCGAGGTTTTTCCGCATAATTTATGCTCAATAATGAATCTACACTTTGCAGATAGCGCGAGGTCAGTTAATGTCGGTACGTGTGTGGTGCGAGAGCACGGTGTGAGACTCATGGCACATTGGGCCCACCCGCGCTCTCGGTTCCTCGTGTTTCAGCGATGCTCAGCCAAATGTGGCAAGTTGCCTCAACAAACACTTAATAAAAATTTACAACTATTTTCTGAATCACACATAACGAAACAATGTTTTCGATGTTGAATATCGTTTTCGGATAAAGAATTTAAATTAACGAACGAGCCACGGAAACGACGTTTTTACAGCGTAACATTTCTGTCACATGATATCCTGTCAGAGTGAAAACAAAAATTTGCCGTGCTTACGAAACCAACAAATCAATGAATTGTTACGTGCGCAAGATGCATACATGGGAGAGGCATTCCCGAAAGAATTGCGAGTTGTTGCACTTTCTCTCCGTCGTGCCTCGTTTCCCTGAATTCGATGCACGTCTAACTTTCTTTCGAGCATCAATTGTTTATACGTGATGAGAATTATTTTATATATATAATCACAAGTGTTAATACACTTTATTACACGGGCACATATGCCGATCGCGAAAAAAAAATCATTGCTTTTTCTCGCACATTCGTGAATATAATTTAATATTTAAGATATTTATATATTTGACTAATATGTACAATTTACACAATTCTCAAAGGTTGAGAACCGTTCGTCGGGCGCGTCTCTTAAACAATGTCTACATTAAGCCTAGTTAGGCGAGACGGCGTTTCGCGGCAACGAGACGCTCGTCGTGTCGGCAGACACGTCGCCGTCGAGAGTCGTTTAGAGACATTAAACGCTCGCCTGCTTGCTCGTGAAAACACACTGGCATCGGCAGTTTGCTGTGGTATTTGTCGGATGTATCCGCATATACCTAGCAACGTATTTGCGATTCACGGTATATAAAGTATGTGGTTACGAGCGTCGCGCACAATCGCGCGAGCCCCCGCGCTCCGTATACATGTATTGTATATGTATGTGTGGCACAAGGCTATTAAGATATTTGAATAATATTAACATGGAGGAACTCGCGCGCGCGAGCGCGAGAAGAGCCGTGGTGTCGATAACGGGGAAGGCCCTTGTGCAAGGGTCCGTTGGACCTCGGGCGATACCGCTTGAGCATTTTAGTACTCCGTAACGTCGATAAAATTGCCTCGCAATGATGATGCTGTTAACTGCATCGAAGCCGGCGCACAAAACGCAATATACAGGTGTCGTCGATAAGGATTAGACATTTTTACGCGCGCTTATACGTTTCTCCTACGTTGAATATTTTCAATGAGAATCGGCGATAAAACTCTTCTAATCTTACGTAAAGTTATTGAAGCTTTATGTAGCGTTATTGTCAACAATAAGTGTGCTCCTACGTCGCAAATCAAACATCTGTTGCTAGTAATCTGAAGAATTCGAAGCGAGAAAAAAAAGTCTATTTGATATTTAGAAGAAGAATTAAAAGGAAATGACCGCAACGTGAGTCGTTCAACAGGTACTGCAACCTTGGCAGCGCCAAGAGGTACAATTGCAGCGTCTCGTAGACGTCTCGTATTTCCGATGTGTGCAAGCGGCGCAATAGAGCACGTGCTAAACTATGCCGGTGGCAGTTGATATACGCGGAATTACACAGTGTTTATTGGTCGTCGCTCACGTACCGCGTTCCGTAACGCTTATCGTATAGCTGCGATGCATCTCTTTTACATGGTGCGCCAATGAAATCACACGGGTGACCTCATTCACTGAGTCAATACTTTCGATGTGTTCTGCGATCGGTTGGTCGAGACGTTCCGCGAACACGACCGTGCGATTTCGTCTTCGAAGAACGTGTTCAGAAATGTAAACCACTTTTGCGCACACATGTTCATCTAACGTGGGACTCCGCCTGTGCTCCCTGTGCTCCCTGAGACAAAACTTTCAATCGGTTTCGCAATATCGTCGGATCCGGCAGGCTAATTATTTCAGGGTCGATCGACCGGAACGACAAGATATGGAGCCAAATTATTTTCGACGGACCCAGCGTGTTTTCTTTCACAATCTTCTTCAAGGTGGTACACACATGTTTTGCAGGCTTTGCGTTTAATTTGGTAGTTCTGATTAATGCGCTAATACATATACACGTATAGATCTGCTATAGTGTATCAGACTGTACAACATGTGTGCTGCAGAAATTTAGTTCCTTAAACATACGTTTGAGTGAAACTCAAGTTTTATGACTATTTTTTATCAATAGCTTTTTCTACTTATTCTCTTTTACATTGGTTTGCGTGAAAATATTAAAACCTGTACTATAGAACAATGCAGTGTTAAT